>CAUYQG010053930.1:0-48688 GCA_963574415.1 Tarsius wallacei
AGACTCTTGAAGAGCTGGGCTTGGTGGCTCAGCCTGTAATCCCACGCTTTGGGAGGCCGCGGCGAGTGGATTGCCTGAGCCCGCGGGTTCGAGACCCGCCTGGGCAACTTGGCGAGACCTCATCTCTACAATAAATCAAAAAATTAGCCGGGTGTGGTAGCGCACGCCTGTAATTCTGGCTACTTGGAAGGTGGAGGCAGAAGGATCTCCGGAGCCTAGCAGGTCGAGGCTGCGGTGACCAGGAGCGGCCACTGCACTCCAGTCTGGGCGACAGAGTGAGACTCCAACTCAAGAAGAAAAAAAAAAAAGACTCTTGGAGAGCTAGACCACATTCACATACATTCTGTTAAGGTATATTATTCTTAAGGCTCTATTTAATTATGAGTTGTTTTTGCTAATCTCTTACTGTGCCTGGTTTGTGAGTTAAACTTCATCATAGGTATATGTGTACAGGAGAAAACACAGTTTACATAGGGTTCAGTGCTATTCCTGATTTTGGGCATCCACTGAGAGTCTTAGAACATACCCCCATGGATAATAGGGGGCTGCTATACTGGCTGATAAGGACTCATCCTTTACTTCTTCCTTCTTTTGCTCAACTTACTCTATAGTTTTCTCCGATGTCTGAATAGATAACAAGAATGGAATATTTATACGTGGGTAGTCAGAGAAACTTACGGGATTTTCACCCCTAAAAAAATGCTAAAAGACAGGACCACATAACAGGTATAAAAAAATCATTTATACAAGTGAAAATTTTAAAAAAACTGAGATGACAAGAAATCAGAATAAGATAAAAATGAACACTGGTGAGGAAAGAGGACTGCAAGAAACATTTTAAATGCAATCGAAAAATTTAAATAGACACCGGTACCAAGAGACAGCGAGGTTTTAAGCTGCAGAAAACCGGATGACTAAGGGAGAGGACGTACTTGAGATACTTTCCTGAAATTTGGAGGAAAATTACAGAGTGATGAAAATTATTAGAAAAAAAATGATAGGTTTAGCCTTTGCCCTTGGTCTTTCATAGCTTAAAAGCCCATGCAGTAAGCACTCTAACACTTGAAACTGAAGAAATCAATGCAGATAGAGTCACAGGAAATTTCTTGGTTCTGATCATTGATTTGAATATTAAAAGAAGTCACCATATCACAATTAAAATCATAAATAGACTCCGTATTTAGACTTACAATTGTATTTTTTAAATGATAATGATAAAAAAATTTTCATCAAAGTCTGGGCTAAAAAAATTAACTAGACACAAATATCAGAGTAGGCAAATTAACATGTTTGCAGCATTAAAGGCAAGGAGACAATAAGATAACATCTAGAGAGTTTTGAGGTTGAAAGTTGTGAATATGAATTTTTATACCAACCCAAATTGTCGTTTTTTGTCTAACAGGAACTTAAGACAGAATCAGATACGTACAAGCTCAAGAAATTTTAATCTTCCTCTTCCCTTGGGGGAATACACACTACAATTGGCCAATGAACCAAGAGCTAAACCAAAATTAAAGCTGAAAACTTAGCTTGTAGAGGGCCATCTTCTTCTACCTGTGTCCTCCTCACGTGGTCTTCTCTCTGTGCCTGTGTCCTAATCTCCCCGTCTTATAAGAGCACTATGGTCTGAATGTTGTGCTCCCTCAACCAAACATTCATATGTTGAAACCTCATGCCCAAGTGATTGTATTAAAAGGTGAGGCCTTTGGGAGATGAATGAGTGCCTTCCTTAAAAAGACTCTGGGTCGCTTGTTCATCTCTTCCAACATGTGGGAACAAAGACAGAAGGTGCCATCTACGAGGAATAGGTCCTCTCCAGATATCAAATCTGCCTTAACCTTGGACTTCCCAGGCTCCAGAACTGTGAGCAATAAATTTCCGTTGTTTATAAATCACCTAGTCAGAGATATTTTGTTATAGCAGCCGAACTGATCAGATGTAGCATAAAAGGACTGAGTTTTTGCTTTTTAGTCATTAATGACTGCCTAGACTAACTGATAAAATGATTAAATAGAAGGCGGCATCTTCAAACTGGGTCTCCCGAGGTCTGGGTCCCACAGAGGTGACTCAGAGGTGCTAAGGAGGACAAGCAGAGAACTGTGCTAAAGTACACTGAGCTCCCCTCCCTTTTCAACCACTGCGACTCCATGTTTGTTCATCTTATATATTATGGTTCTGTGGAATATTTGGGTTGAGTTTCAACTATTAAAAAAAAAGATGAAGCCAGGCTCAGTGGCTCAGCCTGTAATCCCACGCCCTGGGAGGCTGAGGTGAGTGGATTGCCCGAGTCCGCAGGTTCGAGACCCGCCTGGGCAGGCGAAACCTCATCTCTACAATAAATCAAAAAAAAAAAAATTAGCCGGGCGTGGTAGTGCGCGCCTGTAGTTCCGGCTACTCGGAAGGCTGAGGCGGAAGGATCGCCGAAGCCCAGCAGGTCGAGGCTGCGGTGGCCGGGAGCGGCCACTGCGCTCCAGTCTGGGCGACGGAGTGAGACTCCAACTCAAAAAAAAAAAAAAAAAAAAAGGAATTAAGCACAAATCCTGTGCAATGATTTTGTACAAATTTAAAGTGACATGAGAAGCTTGAACTATCTATCATTCCAGCACATTTGCGTTGCTAAGTCTGTCTGGCATTAATTTCCCTACAATAGGGCTTCTCTCTCCACCCTCTGTTGACCTCACCCACATACCACACAGCTTTTGAACAATTAGACTTTGTTTTCTTTATGGTATTTACTACTTATAACTGACTGCAGAGGGGTCTACAGAGGAAACTTCCTGAGTTTTGCAGGAAAATGTGAGCTGTCAATCTGACTGATCTGCATAAATTCCCTCCTCAGTCTCAAATATTTTGCTTTTGTTTCAGGTTATTTCAAATGAGAAAATAACAAGAAGGGGGAAAAAGCCCAACCTTAGGCTTCTTTCACTCCATATTTTGTTACTTTCTTTTCTTGGCAAGAAAAACTTAATTATGTAAAGTAGCAACAGCTCACCCAGATCTTTCACTGATCCACAGCACAGATAAGCAATTTTGAGGAAGTTAAATATTCAGTGAATACTCTACTAATCACTACCCCAGGAACAGCCCAAAAGAAAGATTATTCTTCGCATTGTGGTTGCGCTTGTCATTTTCAGAGCTTTGCAAATACTCAAACAGTCAAAGGCTTGGGGAAAAATAACTCTCAAAGGCGAAAATGTAAAGTGTATATTCTTTCATAAACTGCGCCATGATAATAAAGGTTTTGTAATATTCTTAGAACTTAAGGGAGAAGCTAGTCTTCTTACAGTTTTAGAAGAAAATGCACAGGAAACTGTTACAAGACATGAAATCTCTCAAATTAATCCGTTTTGCTCAAAAATATCTGAGTATGTACAATGTAGCATTCTTTAGAAATAATAATTAATGCATTCTGAGGTCTAACTAGAGCCAGAAATTCGTTCCCCCATTTTTGATCCAACTCTTGGCAAGCTTAGTCTCAGATCGGTTCCTACATGCACACTATCTTACATCATCACATTATAATTGGACCATAAATTATTATTAGAAAAACTTCCTAACCTTGAAATTCAATCTGTTCTGTTTGGGTAACTTTGTAGTTTTTAGAAAATGCATCCACACCTAAACTTAAAGCAAAAGAATAAAATTTAAAAGCCCAATGAAGGTGTAATTAATAGTATAACAATTTAGATAATACATGAATGAATAAGTGAGATATTCAAAAGTATAATTTATGCAATACCTCTATAAATTTCATAATTTTAGATGCCCCTAGATATGTCAGACCCTTCCCACACAAATTTTTGAGACTGAGAGTTTTCTGAAATGTGGTTGAGCTTGAACCACCTTTTCAGGGACTCTGGCAACCACAATAAACTGACTTGGAGCTGCCGCTGACATGTGGAATTCCTTTTCACTCCTTGCAACCTACCTCTTGTCTCTGCTGTGAACTGAACTAAACATAGAACTCATTTTCTTTTCATAGATTTCCACCAACAAACAACTGAAATTTCACTAAAAGTTTGGGGAGACAGAGAAGCTTTACGTCTAGAAGCACAAACAACTGACAAGTGAACAACAGACGTCCTGTTCTGAAAAGTGCTTTGGCAAACCATAGCCCCTTCTCAACAGTTCCTTCTCTTTTATTGTGGATGTTCTGTCCTTCCAAACTTCTAGTCATTTCTCCCGCAGAGTGGTTTGACCTCCTTCTTCATCCTTTCAGATTGCACTGTGAATCTCCCTTCCTACTCCCAAGTAGATCATCAAGATATTTTTCTTACCAAAGACGGTTCTTGCCCCACAGAAAACCCAGGTGTCTGCTTTTAAGATAATAATTTCACCCCATCTTTATCTCGTTTGATTTCATCAGTCTTATTTTAGGCAGAACTGATGTGGCTATCCTTCGCATTTCACAGACAGAAAACCAAACAAAGTCATGAGGCTATTTGCAAGGGCCACACAACTTAGTGGAACCAAGGCCAGAACTCAGGTTACCTGTGCTCTGGAGTCCCCACCTCTCAATCCAAGATCCTGTTTCTCAGCCAACTGCCCTTCTCCCCCTCTTTCAAATAAAGATCAGAATTCCTTAAGAAATATGTCAAGTGTTATGTGTTTAAGAAATGTAGCAAAGACTGATTAGCCCAGTGGGTTTTGTTGTTTTGTTTTGTTTTTTGTTTGTTTGTTTTTTGAGTTGGAGTCTCACTCCCCCGCCCAGGCTGGAGTGCAGTGGCACACTCGTGGCCACCCCAGCATAGACCTGCTGGGCTCTGACGATCCTTCCACCTCAACCTTCCAAGTAGCCAGAACTGCAGGCATGCGCTACCACGCGCAGCTAACTTTTAATTTATTGTAGAGACGAGGTCTGGCCAAGTTGCCCCGGCTGGTCTGGAACCCGCGGGCTCAGGCAATCCACTCACCTCGGCCTTCCAAGGTGCTGGGATTACAGGCTGAGTGAGGCCGGCCAGCCCAGGATTTTTTAAAGTGTTGTCCCAGGATCAGCAGCATTAGCGTCTCTGGTAACTAATTAGAAATGCAAATTCTTGGACCTAATCCAGATCCACGGAGTCAGGAACTCTGGGACGTGGGCCCAGCAGTCTGGGTTTCAACAGTCCTCAGGTGATTCTGATGTACCCTACATTTTGAGAACCACATCAAACCAGTTACCTCTTCTTCCTAAGAGAGGACCAGACATCTTGGTCCTTGGGACCTTTCCCAGACATCTTGGATGTAGCCAGTGGTATATGAAAAAAACCAATATACACTATTTCCAGATCTGGCCCCTGAAAGCCTTTATATATAAAACGTCATGCCATTTCCCCTTCATTGTCTTGCTGCAGGCAAACGTGGCCACCCTGAAAGGTATAAATAGAAGATGATAGAGCCCCAGGATACAAGGAGGCTGGATTCTTGAAGGAAATTGCTTGAAGGAAAGTCATAAGTTGATTAAAAACACCCAATTTATGTAAAGTCACTTGAGGCTTGGCATGTGTATGTTGGAGCTGCTAGCTTTATCCTAACTCACATATGAAAGGGTTATTTGGGTGGGCATAATTTCTAGGGTTCTAAGAGAAATCGAGATCTATAGGAAGTAAGGATACTCATTCTAGCCCTGTTTGCCTATTTTCTAAAGAAAGTGATTAGAGAAGAAAAAATCCCTGTGTTTTAGAATAGAATCAAACTTGACATATGGGTTCCAACTTGCAGGGTCAGCAGACAAAAGAAGGTAAGTGAGAAGAGATGCAGAGGTGGTAGAATGGAGCAGAGGGGTGACCCCTCCAAAAACAGGAATAGTCTTTTGGAGGGTAGGCTCCTTGTTGTACACTTGGAATTTGTTCCTCTGGGTCACATGGTCAGCTAAAGTTTTGAGAAGGTTGCATCACAATTTGTAGAAGAAATGTCCCAAGTTGTGGCAAACAGATGACTGGTTCTTCCACCATGACAATGCACTTGCCCACACCACGCTGAGCGTTCAGCAGTTTTTGAGCAAACACGGCATGATACCCTACCTTTTCACCCAACTCACCCCGAGCAACTATTTTGTGTTTTCCCAGATGAAAAAAGTTCTCAAAGGGAAATGTTTTGCTGATGTGGAAGTGAAACAAAAAATGGCAGAATCACAAAAAGGCATCAACATTGATGAATTCAAAAACTTTTGAGCAATAGAAAAAGTGTCTCAATAGGTGTAGTGCATCAAACAGAGAGTACTTAGAAGGTGACTGAAATTTAAGCATGTAAGAATAGACAATTTTTTAATAAATAAATTCCACATTTTGGGGGAGTCCTCCTCATAACAAGAGCCCTATGCCATTTCTCATACCACTTTACATCATGTGAATTCCATAAATTCCTTTAAAGTCAAAAAAATTCATTATTAGGGATGCTCTAGACACTAAAAATCATCAGGTTAAATTCATCCATTTTGCAGAGATTTAGTTAACTACCCAGGATTCTCGGTAGCAAAACCAAGCCAAGAACTCAGTTCTCCCAACTTCAAGTTCAGGGTTATTTTCTATCATCTAACACTTTTCCTTTTTTAAAAAAAATTTTTTTTAACTTCAAGGCACTTTCTTATAAATATCATTCCTCCTCCTATATTTCACACTCAGAACTTACTACAGAGGTTAAGTACACTGAACTTGGCTCTACTATCAATGTTTTAAGAATTCTGACAGCTTTATTGACTAGATTTCTACAATAATAGGGGATTCATTTGTCCACAAGAAACTACAGGAAGAGAAAATAATCCCCAAACTCTCTTTTTTCATGAAAGAATGTGCAAAGCCCAGACAGGACTGAAAAATGGAAAGGCTCTTGGGCATAATGGAATGCTTACTGAGATCTATTGATTCTGATGCAGCACATTGATTGGCCATCTAACTCCACACTCTGTAATGTCTAGCTGAAAGAAAAAGTATGGCAACAGATAAAAGATGTCAGCAATGTCACAAGCTGTGATCACAAGTTTCCAAAAGGGATCATGACAGTTAGTGAAGCATCTCTTTAACGTTCGTTCCCAGGAATATTCTGTCAAGTATTCGTCTTGATAAGATCCAGGATGGCATCTCAGATATTTCCATTTTGGAGTCACACAGAGTTTTAGTATCTAGAATTGTTTGTCTTTTTATGTATTGTAAATCACTTAGTTTTCTATCATCTAACATTTGTCCTTTTTTAAATACTTTTGTGTGTGTGTGTGTGTGTGTGTGTGTGTGTGTGTGTGTGTGTGTGTGTTGGAGCCTCACTCCATCGCCAAGGCTGGAGTGCAGTGGCACACTCACAGCCATTCCAGCATCGACCTGCTGGGCTCTGGCGATCCTTCCACCTCCACATTCCTAGTAGCCGGAACGCCCGGCTAATTTTTTATTTATTGTAGAGACAAGGTCTTGCCATGTTGCCCAAGCTGGTCTCAAACCGTGGGCTCAGGCAGTCCACTCGCCCAGCCTTCCAAAGTGCTGAGATTATAGGCTGAGCCACCGAGCCCAGCCTAAATTCTTAATTTCAAAGCACTTCCTTATAAATATCATCTTATAAATGGCATTCAGTTGTATTGCCAACTGAAGAAAAGTTATAGAAATAGGGACCTTTAGAAGGTCCTTTATTCCATCAGTCATCCAAGTTTCTAATTTTATAAGGAACTGAATAGATATAATTAAACAGATCATGTTTAAAAAGACAGCTTGGTACAGGGTCTAGGCACATGGACTTGAACTAGACCAGCTGGACTGAAATCCTCTTTCTAACATTAAATGACTGTGTCTTGGGGAAAGTCATATAATTTATTTGTGCTTCAATTTCTTCTTTATTATAGGGATAATTAACAGTACCTACCTCAGGCTGGGCATATTGACTCATATCTGTAATCCAAACATTTTGGGGTGGAAGAATGACTGGAAGCCTGGAGTTCAAGACCAGCCTGTGCAACATAGTGAGACCCCCATCTCTACAAAAAAGTTAAAAAATTAGCCAGGTATAGTGGCTGAGCTTGGAGTCCCAGCTACTCGGGAGTCTGAAGCAGGAGGATCACTGGAGCTCAGGAGTTCAAGGTTATAGTGAGCTATGACCATGCCAGTGCACTATACCTGGGTGACATAGCAAGACCCTGTCTCTAAAAAAAAGATAGATAGATAGATAGATAGATAGATAGATAGATAGATAGATAGATAGATAGATAGATAGAACCTCCTTCATAGGATTAAATCCGTTTGTATTTTTAAAGTATATAGAAGTTACTGGCATCTATTAAGAGATTTTTTAAAGACTTTAAAAAATAACTTCACCTGGGCAACTGGGTTACCTGGAGGCACATTAGACATCATTACTATTTAAATACTTCCAGGCAGACAGGATCATGGGGTAAACTGACTCAGACCAACATTAGACAAAAAGGTAAGAATAGGCCATTTGACTTTTTCAAAACTAAAACCATTAGTAGTCGTTACATCCTACTAATCTCCTCAGGTAAAACTGTGAAAACCAAAAAATAATTCTTTCTTATGTCTAGAATCAGAAAATATGAGATCACTCTCCTTTATTAGTAGAGCTATTTAACCCCAGGTGAGCTAACCTCTGCCACCCAGCAGGCTCTCCCAACCACCTATTAACCTGAGCAAACAAGAATAAAAAGATAAATCTCATGAAGGTGAAAAAAACCATACAATACTCTCCAAAATGAGCATTCCCTTTGGGAACTGTAATCTTTATTGATTCTCTATTGTCTTCTCCTTTAGTCGGGGTGGCTAATAAAAAAATTGACCATATGCAATTTTTCTATAATGCTAAATGTTCCTGAAGGATGTGAGAAGTAAACAGAGCTAACACAACCACTACTAATCAGAATGATGTACTCAGGAAGGAAATACAGATATAATGTTATGAGGAATGAAAAAGAATTAGAGAGTAAAAACAAAAAACACTTGCCAACTAGAAGGGGAAAAAATATCTACAATCAGGAATAGCTATATAATTTGTAAGCCTGGCACAAAATGAAGAGGCAGAGATTCGCATTCAAAACTTACCTAAAATTTCAAGATTGCAATAGCAAAGCATTAAGCCAAGTGTGGGGCCCTTCTAGATATGGGATTACATGTAACTGCACAGGTCATGTGCCCATGAAGCCTGCCATGGCTATGAAGACATGAACTTATAAGTAAAATGAGAAAAGAAAGGTAAGCACATGAATTCAAATGGAAGTCTAGACACACTTAAGGGGATGAAAAGGGAAACATTGAAAGATAAAAGGAATTAGATCAAGTGAATGTCAGGGAATAGAGAGAGACGAGTAGGAAATAAAGATGAAAAAGTGAACAGATAAGAAAGACCAACGTTAAAAGACAACCTCAGTCAACCCCACCTGCCAAAGATGCAATAGAAAGATAGACCAAAAGAAGCAAATCCATATTTGACCCTCCCAATCAAGCTACCAATACCCTGGTACCATGCGCCTTCATGCCAGGGAAATGACGATCTCAGTTACCCAAGGAATCTAATGAGGAGCAGCAGAAGAGATACTGTGAAAAGGGCAATGACTAAGTGTTACATAAAAGTTCTTTCAAAGTCCTTTGAGTAGAAAAACATCTAAATGTGGGTCAACCTATTTTTTTAGAACAAAGAGGTTGTCTGACAATTGAAACCATACTATCATAACTAGCTTTTCAAATGATAGAAGAGATAGGGCACTTGAACACGAACAGACAAAACGATTCATTATGAAACATTGCTTTATGTTATACAAAAGTCAGAAGTTAGATAGCTATTATATATGATAGCTAAAAAGGATTGCCAGCCAATACACACAGCCAAGGAGAATAAAGAACACATTCACAGAGCAGGTAGTTCATATTTCTATCGTGAACAATAATCAGAATAATTAACATGTTGGTTGAAGTATATGTGGTGATGTTTAAGAAAAATTCCAGTGTATATATGTGTAGCAAATGAGTTGAGGCATTCAAATCCATTATCTTGAAAAAGTATACATGCAGCCCGATAAAGATACAATTGCTCAAATCATCTTTAGAATTGTCTTTCTTCATAGATAATTTTAACCTGCAACAGTATGGAGTTGTTTGTATGTATGTGTGTTTTTTAATAAAAATGTAGAGAATAAGGCTGGATCAAAAATTACCAAATTAAGAAAATGTTTTTCTTTGTGATTTAAACCAGTTCTGAAGGTAAGATAATTCACAAAATGTTTAAAAGTGGTAACAGGATTATGCAGTGCAGTTGATAGACGGTCTTGCTCAACAGGCCCATAAATATATAAGTGTATGGAATCAGAGAAATGTAGAACCGTAAACAACCTTAAAGATTGTGTAATCTAGATATACCTTCCCATTACATGGGTGAAGAAACTGAAACCTCAATAGGTTGAAATTTGCCTGAGGCCATACACTGTGCTCAGGAAGAGGCTAACTAGAACTTAGCTCAAATTTTTTTCATCCGGGAGTCTTTCCATACTACTGGAGACATTTGCCAAAACCATATGACCTTCTAGAAAGTCACTGAGAACCGCAGGGATCATCTATAAACATGCTGAATCATTATCATTTCTGAAAGACAAGTCAGTCAGTCCAGGTTGTCATAGAAATAACTCTTCATACTCACAGTCTGGTAATTACATATGTAAAATGCAGCCAACCCAGACAGGAATAAACCTTATTAAAACAATATTCTAAAAATGGCACCACTTACCTGGTTTGCCCATTCTGAGTTCCAGAATCTTGGTTGCAATTGTCATCTAAGTTCAATTCAGTCCAGGCGTCTATATTTAATAGTACTGGAAGATAGTCTTTGTCTTGGGACTTTGAGGGCAGGGAGAGTGCTTGAGAATAACTAAACCAACATTAAGAGATTGAAATTTAAAAGTTACTGTATATGTGATAGCATAATTACACACAAAAAAAAACTATAGACAGTGAGGTTCCAGTATTAAATCCTCTCACTAGGAATTGATAAAGCCGCTAACCTCTTGCCTCTGTTATCTGCTTTCTCTCAGTGCCAGTTTTTTCCAGTCCCAATGCTGTTCTGTTCCCATGTATGTGGCCAATTTTTTATATGACAGCACTAATACAGGTTCTATGTCTACAATCACTCAGAATTCAAATAACAGAGTCCTCTTCTGCTGTTTCCTAAAGAGATATTTTGCCCTCTGCCTTCAATCTGAAAAAAAAAATACCTATAACCAACCTCTAAAGATGCATTTTCTATTCCAACCTGAAAATTCATTCTCTACATTTCTATCCTGCTCTTCTTGGTGACAAAAAAAAAATGTCCAAGTCTGGTCCAGCCTAAAAACTGATTGCCCCGAGAACAAAGCTAGAATCCTATGAGACTCCTTAAGTAAATGCTATGACCTAAGATTTAATCACTCAAACATTTCATGATACACACGTGATAGTTCAAACATTTTAAGTATTTATGCAATTCTGTGCCACAATGTGGTTTTTACATACATTTTTTCAGGGCATGTCAGTGTCTAATAGCTGAACATGCCATGTTTGTATCCTACATCGCCACACCAGCTAGAGAACAGTCGATTACTCTCTGAAATTCAAGTTTTCCAAGACATTCAGTATTGACAAGACTGACATCTTGCTACATTTCCTAACTAACCCTTTCCTTCCCTGTCTTACCCGTTCACTTTACCTTCTGAAACTTCAGATCTGTGATCAACAAACCTACCCATGCTCTTACCTTGTCTTTGAACAACGCTTTGCTCCTATGCTTATCTAAAATTGTTCTCTGCAGCTGTCTCAGGGACAGAAAAGGTGACTGGTGCTCTTTTTTGATCTGTATCACTGCTTCCACACCAATTATTTCTCCAAAAGCTTTCAAAACCCACAGCTCCTCGGAAGCTCTGCTACATTGCTAGACCACCCACCCCCTTGCTGTTCTCATCTATGGATCTCATTTATGGACTTCCTGTTCTTTGTTGACACTGGTACCTGACGCCCTACGTTCCTTCCCCTCTACCATTCATAATTCCTCCATACTTCAGCAACCACATGGATGACTAACCGAAACCTCAGTTAAACAGTCCTCTGATTTCACCTTCATACACTTCTCTTCTACCTTAGCCACACATTCCTGTTGTTACAGCCAACGCCTTGTTATTGTCAGCAAATGCGTCACCTTCCTAATCTCCCTTTGAAACATCCCGCTGTGACCCTCCTCTTCCTCCAGTTCACTCTAGAACGCCCACTTCCTTGATTTTACTTCTCTCTGATCTCCACTCATGGCCTCACTAGCTTTTCATCCCCATCCTCTCTTCACTTTCTTCTCACTCAGGCTGGATTTCATCTATGCTTTTGGAAATATTTTCAATTTCCTCGTTCTATTTCACTCCATCATGCTTAACTGAAAAAAATAACAATTATAATTTTTGACGCTCTTACTTTTCTCTGCCTGCCATTCAGCAGCTGAATATTACTAGCACATACCACACAGTGGTTTATTAGTTTCACCTTAATTTGATACTAACAAGCCTAAAATGATCAGTCACCAATTGGAAGCTCACAACTCCTCAAGTAAGTTCATTTTCCCACTTTCCAAGCTGAACTTAATTTCTCTGTAAATCTTCTATCTTCCCAGATATGGATGTTGCCTCAGTTGTGGAAAAAAATGGAAACTACTAGATTAGAATTCCATCGTGCTGCCACAACCAATTCTGCAAATGTTTCCTGTTTGCAATTTTGTGTCTTTAAATCTATCAAAAGCAATAGTTTCCACAGGAGCTTCACCCTCTCACCTTCTCAAGGATTCACAGCCTCAGCCATCTCATGCCCTGATGTCCTTCCACTCTCTCTGCTAGATCATTTCCATCAGTCTGCCAATATTTTCAACTGTCTCCCCTCTTTTAAAAATTAAGTAAATAAATAAACTGTCTTGAACTCACAGTTCCCCAAGCCCAGCACTTTCTTTTTCCCTTTCTTTCCTCAGCAAAATCCCTTGAATGAGTTGCCTACTTATACTAGCACCACTTTATTATTTTCAATTCATTTTTCAAACTTTTCAGTCTGTTAAGGCCACTAAAAACCTTTTATTGTCAAATTCATGCTCACTTTTTTTGTTCTTATTGAATGTATTTCTTCAGTAGCATCCCTTGGGAGTTATATTCAGTCCTGCACTTTTAAATATTACCTATGACTACTACTTTTCAATTTATACCTAGATCAAAGTCCAGACCTCACCACCGCGAACTCAGAAACTCCTCTGGAATGTGTAAGGCATCTCAAAAGACAAAAATATAACTCTTTCCTCAAGACTTTCCCAACTCCAGAAAAGAACCACAATCCAATAGATCATTCAAGCCAAAATAAAGAAATCTCTTTTTTCCTCATACTTTCTAACCCAACAAGTCCCAAAGGTTCTGTCTCCAAATACATCTCAAGTCAGTCCCCTGCCCTCCATCTGTGCCACCACCATATTACAGGGCACTACAGTCCCTCCCCAGGACTACTTCTGGAGTCTCTGAATTGGTTTTCCTTACTTCCACAAAACCACTATTCACACTCCATAAAATAGCCCAATATTAAAAAAAAAAAAAGTTAGTTTAAATGACCTCTTGCTTAAAAATCCTTCAAGGCTACACCATTTCTGTCAGAATAAAACCAAACTCCTAACCCTGGGTTTACCCCCTCTTTAGCCTCACTTCACAATTCTCCCTCATTCACAATGGTCTAAGAACATGGTCCAAGAACATGGTCAACCTTTTTTTTCCCCATGCCTTTGCATTTACTGGTATTTCTATTTTAAATGCTTCCTCTCCCTCCACTCCCATTCCCCATTTCACTTGGCTAATTAAGATAATAAACATATGCATTACCTACCTTGAATTCTACTCTCAGAAATTTTCAGGTGTGCAATACATTGTTATTAACTAAAGTTGTAGTGTTGCTAATGGCATTTTATTTAGCCTGTTATTCACTTGGAATGTTTGGATGTTTTTACTACCTAGATTTAGGTAAACATATGATAACCCAGGCAGATTATAACACATAAACATAATAATATTAATAACTAACATTTGTTGAAAACTTACTATATGCCAAGCACTGCTCTAACTCATACTAAACAAATGATGCATTATTATACCTATTTTATGGATGAGGAAATCCTATATACTTTCTAATTTGAAGTCATCACAAGTAAGGAAATATTTTATAATTCTCCTCATTAGAACTCAGTTGTAATAATTATCACAATCATACAAGTTAAAAAGGCTTTCTAGAATTCATGATTTGAAAAAGACTCTTGTCATTGGCATAATGAAACACATAATATATTTAAGCCAATAAAACCAAATGCTGAAGTCAAATATTTAGATGTTTATTTAAATGCATTTTACAACTCTGTATAATAAAAGAAAGCATCCTTTGATCAGAGACTTTCCTTTCCCCTGGTTCAGGTTCAATGTCATGTCAGCCCATTTTTTTAGACAATACAGTGTCTCCCACTGAGTCTGTGGTTAGAAGGAGCTGTAGTTCCAGCAGAAGTGGAATTAGACTACATCTCCTTTGGGTGAATACTGAAAAAGCAGGGTTCCATTTTCAATAGCAACAATGAAGAATATGGATTATGATGACAATAGGGTCAAATTGAAGACTACATAT
The DNA here is from genome assembly GCA_963574415.1 of Tarsius wallacei. Taxonomy (NCBI): domain Eukaryota; kingdom Metazoa; phylum Chordata; class Mammalia; order Primates; family Tarsiidae; genus Tarsius; species Tarsius wallacei. The sequence continues at coordinate 14,607 of CAUYQG010053930.1, forward strand.
AAGTAATTACATTTTCTGTTTTATGATTTTTTTATAATATTAATGGGTTTTTACATTTTGAAAGAAAAATGATCTTTATATTTTAAATCTTCCCAAGTGATCTTTATTGTGATTCTAATAAATAACTTTGAAGGCCTAATAAATTCAATTATGTTACAATGTAAAATTAATAAATGATGGCAAAGGGAAGGCAAAAATGCATTTTGAAAATTTTTTTTTTTTTGGACAGAAAAAGAACTTTCCAAAAGCAGCTGGATTCAGGAAAGGAAGGAGTGCTGAATCTTGGCAAAGGAGCAGGTCATCAATAACCTCACACCTCACCCTAGAGCATGCCCCGTGCCATCCTGACCTTGTTCCTAAAGCACCACTGTGCTGGGGCTTGGCATGCATCAGTATAGGTCTTCTCAGCCCATCCCTCACTCTAGTCACTGCTGCAGCAACCAGCTTTGCCCAGGCTTTCATCAGCTTCCCAAAACGCACTCTGACAACACTGTTCCTTGGCCTGTACTTTTTATCCCAAGGCTTTTCTGAACCTGATCGTCACTCATGCATGCATACCTTGGAGAGAGCAAAGTTTGGCCTCTGGACCATTGTGGAACAGAAGATACTGGATAAATGCTTCCACCTCTTAGTCTCCAGGTTTTACAGTTCTGCAAGATATGTGACAGGCTTCTCAGAAGAGCCCAGCAAGATCAAACACCAGTCAACCCACAGCAGCAGCCAACTTGGTAACTTGCCCTTATTTTGGCTTTCCTTCCTTTGCCATTTAGTGCCCTAGCCCTTCTCCTCTGGTCACCGCAATTAGTACCCAGACAAACCTGTGTGTAAGACTTGTCTTAACCTTCGCTTTCAAAGGAAACCAAGCTAAGACATTTCTTTCATCTAAAAAAAATTTAGTTTGGTGGAAAAGATTAAGTTATTCAACTGATAATTAATTTTAAACATAATTTTATACTTATAATGAAATACAAGTATATTATGGAGCAGAAAGTACACTTACATTTTATTTGTATCTTAAAACACAAAACTTTAAAGAAAGTTCACATTCAACATAGGAATGCCCTCTCAGAAACTAAATGGTTACCATAGCAGATGCAGAGTAGGTTCCTCAAGTATAACAACTTACGCTGGTGTCCTCAGTGTTTATGAACAAACTTTCACATACCTGTCTGAATTTCATTGCCTGAGGGCTTTTCTCTGAAGCTTCTGAAAGTCTGAACTGCCTGAGCAAATAGTGAGCCAGAAGTTTCTGGAATTAACCCCTCTGGAGCAGCTCTCATCCAACGACTGATGGGAGTAAGGAATTAATACTTAGATAGATAGATAGATAGATAGATAGATAGACAGACAGATAGATAGACGTACATAGATGTAGATACTATGCCTCATTCCCCAAGTGAGATATCTCTGAAGTATGTCTTCTATACCATTTCCTGATTTCCCTTTGGGATTTAGTGCTAATGGCCATTAGTAACTGGCCTGATCATATATTTTACATTGGCTGCTTTCCATTCCTAGTCTTACTTCCTAACTTCCCTACTGACATTTCCTACATTTCTCAAATAAATTATTTTGCACTAGGAACTTGTCTTAAAGTCTGTTTCTGTGGGCACCCAAACAGAAACAGTTTTGTTTGTATAAAAATCTGTAAAGCACTGCCCTAGGTCAAACACAATGAGAATACTATTCTTTACAAAACTGGTTCAGCACTTTTACCAACTAGTATTTAAATAAGATCTATAAATGAGAAATCAGACCTTAATTCACAAGAGGATCTGAGAGGAGAAATTCAGTATGCATACCCATTCAAATATGTGTGCCTCAGTGCCTATGTGGCTTAGGGTTAGGGTGAGGTAAAGTTTTTTATTGATTTGAATTTTGGGGTTTTTTTTTAATGATTTCATGGTAAATTTTATTCATATGCCTAACAAACTGCTTGTTTCAAAATATTTTTACCAAAAGAATTCTACTTTCTTCTCTGTAGAATAAAGAATACCTAAGTTGATTTTAACCACATTTTTCAATCTCTTCATGATAGTCTCTTCAAATGCCAAACTGCTGCCTAAGCCATATATTTTTAACATTCCAATATCATAGCGTGTTGCCTAAGATCTCATCCCTCACTCTTCTCCACAGACATCCTATTTTTATGAAAGATAAAACTGAATCAAGGAATTTGCCTGAGGGAAGGAGATGGAGGAGATACCTGGCCTAGGTTTATGCCTACCCAAAGTAAAAAGAAACATATAGCATCCTGTTCAGAAACTGTCACATTAAATTTAGTTTAATGAGTTTGTCATTACTGCCAGTGTATAGACATTATTCTTTAAAAATTTTTCCATCCTCATCTTAGCTACATCCATAGACTTCCTCTAATTCTAAGAATAAAGATCCCACATGAGACAGCCAGAACAGGAGGGGAGAGATGCCAAAAGTGTGGTTCTTCCAAAAGATCTTGTCCAAATCCCGTGATTTAAGATGAACTTAAATGATGGGATGGAATGGGAAAATAAGAAGAAAAAGTTAACATTACTCTTTGGAGAGAAGGGACTATGAATGACTGTTCTGGGTCAATCTCTAAGAAAAATATTTATAAATATTTATCAGGCTCTATGTATTATGCTTGCTCCTAAGAAATCAATCTTAAATAATTTATATTTATTTAATAATCCACAAAAAATGGACAATTTTGTGTAAAAGCAGCAAAAGCAAATCCCAGATTTCATTATCGTGTTATAGATGTGACCACTGAGTTCTTCACTTGAGTACTACAAGAGTTCAAGGAGAGGTCCCTCAACAAGCCTGGGGATTCAAGTGTGTGAGATAAACTTCCTCCCCGCCATGTCTTTATAGGAAAATCTACTCTCCTGCCTCCAGTTTCTCCAAAACTCATAGTAATTTAAGGAGAAATCTTTTCATTCTTTATCAATACAGTTTATAATTAGAATTTATATAAGGTAGTTGAAATAGAACATTTAACAAGAGAAAGTAGTACTAGATACTATAATCCCATTGCCCCTGCTGGGATATTCTTGTATTAGAGTGTGGAATTTGATTCATCTATCCTAGCAATGACTTTTTGGTTTTTTTATGAACTTAACTACAAAAGCAATTCAGAAATATTAGTGAGACTAGTGTTCTCTTAGGTTCTGCTACTCCTTTGCCCCTAGTTGATGGAAATACTATTTAACTTTCTCCTTCCCTCAATCCCCTCCAGCTCAAGCACAGCCTCTCACTTTAATTCACTGAACTCTCTGAAGACACAGAGGCCAACTCATGGCATTTAACAGACTCCTTGCCTGGTACTGTGAGACCAGTTTAGCACCATCAGATTACATCATTGACTATACCAGACACAGTACCAGGCACCAGAGAGAAAGAAATGAGAGAATCTTCTATCTCATGATCTAGAGAGATACCCCCCCACACACAGTGTAAGGACCATGCTATGTGGGAAGCATGTGAGAGATGCCATAAGAGATACATGGCCAGAAGCAATGGACAGAGATCACCATGGACATTTTCCTGCTGGAGTTGAGACTCAAGCTGGGTGTTTAAAAAGGAAGTGGCGGATAGGAGAACCTATTCAGTAAATGGTGCTGGGAAAACTGGCTGACGACATGCAGAAGAGTGAACTAGGACCCCTACCTAACACCATACACAAAAATCAACTCTAAATGGATCAAAGAACTACATGAAAAGCCTCAAACTATAAGAATCTTAGAATACGCAGGAGACAGTCTTACAGAAATTGGAATAGACAAGCAATTCCTGATCAAACCCCCAAAAACTCATGCCATAAAAGATAAGATAGACAAGTGGGACTTCATTAAACCAAAAAACTTCTGCAAAGCAAAAGAAAACATTAAGAGAGCAGGAAGACAGCCCACAAAATGGGGAAAAAATATTTGCCAACTGCATATCTGACAAAGGCCTAACATCCAGGATCCACAAGGAACTCAAATGTGCCAAAAGGAAAAAACAAACAGCCCCATTAAAAAGTGGGCAAAAGACATGAATAGACACTTCTCAAAAGAAGAAAACAACCTATAGGTAGCCAACATACACTTGAAAAAATGCTCAGCCTCAATAATCATCAGAGAAATGCAAATCAAAACCACATTGAAATGCCACCTAACCCCAGTAATAATGGCTATCATTGATAAAACAAAAAACAACAGATTCTGGCGAGGGTGCAGAGAAAAGGGAACGTTTCTATACTGTTGGTACTATGCAGACTAGCTCAATCTCTATGGAAAACAGTGTGGTGATTCCTAAAAGAACTAGAAATTGACCTTCCATACCACCTAGCAATTTCTCTTCTGGGAATATGCCCAGAGGAAATTAAATCACTTTACAAAAAAGATACCTGCACACACTTGTTTCCTGCAGTACTATTTACAATAGCAAAAACATGGAACCAACTGTGCTGCCCACTGAAACTGGACTGGATAAAAAAATGTGGTACATACACACGATGGAATATTCTAAAGCCATAAAGAAGAACAAAATTATGGACTTCGCAACAAACGGGATAAATTTAGAGTCTATAATACTCAGTGATTTATCACAGAAACAAAGAACTGAAGACCACATGTTCTCACTCATAAGCGAACCCTGAACATTTACCATAATAATATAAGAAAGGGATTGGCAGTAGCCAGAAACTACCGGGAGGGGGGTGGGGGGGGGCACGCACATAACATCAATAAGGGTACCTGATCTCAAACCAGGTGAAGTGGGGACCAGAGGGAGGCCCAAACTTTACCTGTACTATGACCACTTGTATACTTACTCCTGAATTGTAGTCTACATCCTTTAAAAAATAAAAGTAAAAATAAAGCTTACTAGAAATAAAAAAAAAAGGGAAAGAAATGAAAAATTCAAGACAGGTAACTGAGGGAAATCTTTCAACTTTTCCAAGGCAAAGAATCCTCTGTTGGTTTATTTCTATGTCTCTGCTTAGGAGGGTTGAAGGGAGATAAATTGGTGATGAAAAAGACAGGGAAGAATAATGTTATGGGTTGAGTTGCACCCCTCCAAAAAGATATATTGAAGGCCTAACCCCAAGTACTTCAGAATGTGACCTTACTTAGAAATAGGATCTTTACAAAGGTAATTAATTTAAAATGAAGTCGTTAGGGTGGGCTTTAATACAGTATCTTTATAAAAATTTGAAATAGAAACAGACAGATGCAGAGACAGACAGGCAGAGGGAAGATAATGTGAAGAAACATAGGAAGACCACTGTATGCAGATGGAGGCAGAGATTAAAATTATGCTCTCACAGACCAAGGACATTCTAGGACTATCAGAAAGCCTATGTGTTTCAGAGGGAGCATGGTCCTAACAGACACAATGATTTTAGACTTCTCACCTCCAAGAATGTGATACAGCAAATTTTTGTTTTTCTAAATCACCCAGTTTGTGGCCATTTGTTACAGAAGCCCTAGGAAAAGAATACAAATGGCTTAGTTCTTTCAGGAATCTGCTTTTGTTTACTTGGTACAATGTCTCTACTAAATCCATATTAATGAGAAGACCACAGCATTCTACAGACCTGCCTTGAAAATTAGGTGATTGTTCAATATTGCCTGGGTGAATATTAAGTGAGACAGAGAACCATTTCATCTGATGATGAAACGCACATCCATGGCTATAGTGATATGCTTGCTTCCTGGTCTCCAATTCTTGTCCTGGAAAGTACTGAAACAGGAGCTGTGGTTTCCAACTCACCATGTCTACCTTGTCCAGGTCCCACTCACCGCAGATCTTTCTTTCAGCGAGGAAGCCCCAGTGTTTTCTGCAGTTCCATTCCTGTCTTGGAAAGCCTTTTTGGGCTAGAGTTCCAACCTACATTTGCTTCCCCAGAAATAGGAGTTTTATCTTGCTTTCCTTCTTCCCTGATTCCTGTTAGGAATCCTGTCCCTGATCTGAAGGTCCTGGGTCTAAGTCTCCATTCCTGAGACTTTACTCCCTTGATCTTCATCCTTTACTGTGGATTCATATCCCCCTTCTCTCCGATTTGCCCTTCTCTATCTGCTCATGAAATAGAGAGATTTGTAGGCAGGTCTTCCCTATCGCAAAGAGCATTCTGTCAGGATATCTTTCTAGAGTCAACTTCTATAAGGCCCCCTTGTGTTGAATGTTTGAAATTGTTTTCAACATTCAGACTCCTACAAGTATATATATTGTTTCCTCTCTCCATATCCAAGGTGTGACCAGATGTTGATGCTACAACACAGTTCAACATGTAGCAGATCAGTCAGATGTTTCATGGAGGCTGGCTAAGGAGAAGCATAAGATGCTCTGGGTTGATGGAAAACTCTGAGTCTGCTGTTTTTAGCAGACTTGTGGCAGACCTTTAAATCACATGTTGGGTGGGTGTGTTAATCAGTGTTTACAGAGAGGTGGACTGTCAAGAGAAAGTAAAATTGCTAAAAGAGTAGATTTTTTAAAAATTTAATTTAATTTTTATTTTAGTTTTCGTTTTAAAAATCTTATTGTAAGCCGGGCTCGGTGGCTCAGCCTGTAATCCCGCGCCTTGGGAGGCTGAGGTGAGTGGATTGCCTGAGCCCATGGGTTCGAGACCTGCCTGGGCAGGCGAAACCTCATCTCTACAATAAATCAAAAAAATTAGCCGGGCGTGGTAGCGCGCCTGTAGTTCCGGCTACTCGGAAGGCTGAGGCGGAAGGATCGCCGGAGCCCAGCAGGTCGAGGCTGCAGTGACCTGAGCGGCCACTGCACTCCAGTCTGGGCGACGGAATAAAACGCTAACTCAAAAAAAAAAAAAAATCTTATTGTAAAGATGTGGGGTACAATCCAGGGTTAGGTACACAAAACATTGATCCTGCAGGTACCCCTGTTAATGAGGTATGCCTCTCCTTCCCCTAGCAGTTTCCCTTAACTGCCAATCACACCCACCTCACCCCCCACAGTTTCCCATCACTGACAATCTCTTTCCCATAGCATTATAATTGTTCAAGGTCCTTAAAAGAGTAGATTTTAACTGTTCTTACTACCAAGAAAAAAAAAGGTAAGTATGCAAGGTGATAGATATGTTAGTAGTTAGAAAAAATTGCACCACAATTTATACATATATCAAAACATCACATTGTGCCCCCTCAATATATACAATTATTTGCCAATTAAAAATAAAATTAAATTCAAAATGTGAACAAAAAAGAGCAAGAGTTTCTGGCAAACTCAATAGTGGCAAACTAAGAAAGATGCAGAAGGCAGTCCTTGAGACTGTTGAAAACATATCTGAGTCACTCAAATATGTCACGAGGTAAGGATTATAATCCAAGTGTTAAGTTCAAGTAAAAAATAATAAACTACTTTGGAAAATAATAACTTGAACAATGTAAGATTTTCTGGGAAGAATATAGACTATTGCATGAAAAAACCATTAAACTTGTTTGTATGACATTATTGGAGGCAGGTGAACAAAATCAAGGATTTCTGAGGAGACAAATTACAACTGCCAGGATGCTGGGTTTCTAGCCCTGAGTCAAAGCTTCCCATCCTGCTGTGACAAATTCCCTTATTCTCTGCCCCAGGGACACAGTGTGGGGAAGGCAATGCTGCCATAGGTCTTGGGCATGGCTAGCTCAGTTTTCAGTGAAGGTCACCCTACAAGGGCAAACAACACTTGAGACAAGGTGGTAGAAAATAATGTGTCTAAAAAAATTCCATGCAAATTAAAATTAATAAAATGTGTCCTACTGGCTAGCATTGTTACTGTGTTTTAGATTACTGTGTGTTTTCTGGAAAACATTTTTTTCTTTTTTTTCTTTTTCTCCAAACAGTATCCTCAAATTTGACCTCCTACTATTTGCACCACCAGGTTTGTTTATTTCCAACTGCCACATGCTTAGGCAAAGAAAAAAGCCTGGCCACCCACTGAGACTGTTGCAATAAATTAGCCAGGACTCCAAAGGAGAAGGTTCCAAAAGAGACACTTGTAGGATGTGTGGAGCTGTGGCAACTACCTAGTTTTCCTAGGAAACTACTTGGAAGATAACAGTGGTCTCTTGGATGCATATCTCTGCTATGTGGGTTTTAAATACGAGGGTTGCTTGACAGTCACAGCCATACTTATGCCTCTCAGATTTATATAATTGTTTTTTTTTTTTTTTTCTTTTAATCCATCAAAGTAAGGGAGCAATGGGAGGTAAGAGACTCGGTAAGAGTTGTGGTGCTGAAAGGACCTTGTTAAATAGTTACTTGATCTTTAATCATTGACTAAAATGAAATGATCATTCTGGGTCAGGCGAGGGTCAGGCAAAGAAGAAGAGATGAGTCAGAGATTTCATTTTCTATCTGTGGTTGGGAAAGAAGCCAAATATGTTTCTTTAGCCGCTGACATAAAATAACACCTTAACATATTTTTAAGACCCAATCATCCCCAAAGTATTGTGATTACTCTCCATGGAAAAGATTATTTCAAATGACTTGATCTCTGAGCTTTCTAAGGACTTACTAGATTCTTCTCCATCAGAGCACCACTGTAACACATTTACCATTCCAATGAAATGAAAAGAAACTCAAGACCATAAAATTAGCTTTATTATATTGTTGCACAAATTAGAGTAATCCCATATATCAAAAAAATTAAAAGGTGATGAGGATACATAAGAAAAGGAGAAATGGTTTGACAGATATATGAATTCATAAAACATAAAAGTACATATTTAAAGCTGATGTGTCATTGTATGATCAGGCTCTGTGATAATGGGTTATACACACAGTGTAAGATTTCTAACATGCACCAAATAACAGTTCAACTTTGAGAGGTACAAGTCATTATTCTGCCAAAGAAAATTCAAGCCTAAGACTAGTTTGAAAATCAGGGGAAAGCAAGGACACATATCTAACAGCACAGTGTAGAGATCAGATACGGTTTTATATATATAGCAAGAGATGGAGGCATAATCAAGATTTTGGTAAGTACACACTGCCAGAAGTTACAAGTAGTGGGATTGTTTGCTTGTAAAATCTGGATGTCATTTGGGATTTCTGTCTCCATGACATTCTCATGAATTTCATTAACTAGTATTTTGGAGAGTGTTATTCTGGAATGGAGATTCTGTTTACCAAAGCCTTCTTTTTGTAACTTACAATTCCATGACACCTTACAGAAATAATTCCTCAAAAATAGATCCAAGTTGGCTGTTATTCTGTCTTCCTCTCCTGATTGCTATTTAATACTCTGTGTCAGCACACTAACACAGCTTCCTTTTGTGATCTTGGTTTGTTTTTGTAAAAAGTCCCTGATACAGTCATACTTCCTGTAATGATTTTATTTAATACAACATCCTTAATCCTAAAATTTGATTGCAGATGAAAGAATATAGTTAAACTACAGTGAATGAAAAAATCTTCCTTTTGAACTTCCTTCCAATTACATTCTTGGAACCTTTTACTTTTCCATAATATTAAGTAAACTTGCAATAATAATAATACGATGAGAGATCACACATTTCTTATCTTAGAATCAACAACTTCTAGTTCTTTTTTTTTTTTTTTAGGAAATATGTACTGTGCAATCTAGGCTAATTTTGAGTGGGTTCTACCTTTTATTTACTTAAATATTTTTGAGGGTGAAATTAGTTATTTTAAGGGGGTGAGAAGGCATGAATACTAGATAAGATTTGACCTTGAATAAAGGTAAAATTATAGTTAAGTGCTACATCATGGGGTGGAAGTTGTTAAGTAAAGAGAACTTGGTGATGGACTTTTAGGATAACTCCATCTTTGATTTTGCCCTTCCTGTGCTGGTGATGAATGTAAAACCATTGATCTGATTCTACAACTGGAGCTTGAGAATCTGTTCCTGTGCATCCACAGGGAGGGTGGCTCTGAGTCTACCATTTTAGGGTGGCCCCCCAGGAATGACCCTCCTTGCCATGAAGGCTTAAGGAGCATACATTGCTCTACACTGCACAAAAGAGCATCAAAGACTGGGCCCCTGTATTAAGCTGAAATGTACATCTGCTTATTGGACAAGCCAGGAAAACATGTTTTTGGAGTACTACTGATCTCTACTACTAGTTGTATGAATATTGTAACCCCCAAACAAAGGGACTTGTATGTCTTTCGCTTCCATAAATGGGCATAGTTTGGGATTATGTGAATATTCTCTGAACATTTGTTAGATTTGGCAAATAAGATTTTTCTAACTGTCCAGGCAATTTTATAATGTATAAAGAAACATTGAATATAGGACATTTAAGGTATTTTAATAAAGTACACATAGGACACAGGACAGAAATTAGTACAGGACATGTTCTTCATGTACAGCACACCTGGCAACCCTAACTCTCTGGCATTATATTCAGTTTTATGGCCTTTACTTACATATATGACATCCTTGGCTTTTGTACTCATGTATCAATTACGTCTTTTGACATCTACCATCCATTCTTGTACTTTTTTTTCTTTTAGCAATTAACTATCAACTCCAATCAACAGCCTTCTGTTGGTTTTCTATTTTTATGCACTGCCCACATACCAATTAAAAATGAAAATTCTTGTCATTAATTCTTGGATATCTAAATGTCCCAAAATTGCTAATTTGGGTTGATTTTTTTTGGTTTTGTTTTGAATCGGGGTCTCACTCTGTCACTCAGGCTGGAAGGCAGTGGCACCATCACAACTCATTGAAGCCTTGATTTCCTGGACTCAGGCAATCTCTCCTGCCTCAGTCTCCCAAGTAGCTTGGAATACAGGTACACACCACCATGCCCAGCTAATTTTTTGATTTATTGTAGAGACAAGGTCTCATTATGTTGCCCGGATTGGTCTCAAACTCCTGGGTTCAAGCAATCCTTTTGCCTCGGCTCCCCAAAGTACTGAGATTACAGGCATGAGCAACCTTGTCTGGTCTTGATTATTTTTTAACCCACAAATCTATTTGACTTGATACAAAGTACTGAGATTACAGGCATGAGCAACCTTGTCTGGTCTTGATTATTTTTTAACCCACAAATCTATTTGACTTAATAGAATGGATAGAAAATATAAAGAAACAGTCAACCAAGCACATATGAAGTTGAAAGGAAGTTGAATGCAACATGAGAAGAGACAGAGGGTGAAGGTGAAGAGAAAGCTGAAGCTTTATTTTTGCCTCACGTTTCTTTTTCCATAAAGCATTTAGTGGAAAAACTTTAGGAAAAAGTTGGATTTGATCCATTCGTTTTTCTTAAAAGGCTAGAAAAATTGCTTCTCCTGGGAAGCTAGACATATATAATGGTAGTCTGTTGTAATGTAAGATCGAATAACCAAATTTTCCTCTACAAAGAAGCTATTTTCCACTGGTAGAAGTCCCTTTACCTAAAAGTCTGGTTGATCAACTATTATCTTCCATTTCTTACACTTTTCTCACCACCTTTCTTGCTCTGAAGATAAATATTTTGTCCTTTCAAAAATAAACAAAGCAACACAACAATGAAGACAGAGTTTACTGACAAATACTAATACTTTAAAAAGTTAAGTAATTCTTGTATTTTCTAAAACCCCAGTTAATTTCTACCCACACTATTTCATTGCAAAGTCCAACTCTGAAGACTCTAATACCACTCAGAAGTCACATTCATTCTGAGAGCAGAAAATTACTCATTGCTGTCCATAGGCCCAAGGATTGACTAGTAAGTCATTCTTATGACAGATAAATTGAAGTTCACAAAGGATAGAGTGTATGTAGCTAATTATTTAGAAGCAAATGTTAAGCTTTAGCCATTCTAGTTAAGTCTTCTCAAGGGAAGAAAATGAAGAACATCTTGGACCAATCCAGACTCAAATAATCAGAGGCCAGATTTCGAGGGTGCACCAGAGAACTTGGAAATCAAGACTTGAAATGTTAGTATCTCATTAAAAAAAAAAATCACATCATAGAAAGCTATGATAAAAAAACTTTCACTTAAAATTGGTTATTTCAAAAATTTTACAGGCAAAGGAAAATCTAGCAAGAAGCCAAGATTGGGAGACTGAGAGTTTTCACTGCAACCCATGGTCAAATATTTGACCCTTTGACTGTCATGACAATGCACAGAACCAAGCCCCATAATTATCCTATATTGAGGTACCTGGTCAAAGGCCTAGTGCTTTCTTTTTTCTTTTCTCTTCCCTCCAGATGATATATGTGTCCTGAGGATCCAAGCAAGGAAGAAATAATCACACTAGAGTAGAAGTGACAAGTTTTTCATACTAGAGTAGAATTGCTATCTTAGAAACATATCTTACTTTATATTTTGGTATATTGAAATCGCAGTCAATTAAAATTAGAAAGTCAACTCAATTAAACATTAAAGAAAATTATTGTTAAGTTTATTTACATATCTAAGCCACTAATTCATGGCATTTGCACCTTTATTTTCATCAACTGTTTTAGATTTCTGGAGGCTCAACTCTGTGTTATAATTCCCCCATTAGTGAAAAAGGGAATCAACGCATACCTCCCTATCCCACCCCAAAGATGGCTCATTGTGAAGATCAGTGAGTGAATCCTTGCTGTCTGGGGCCATTGTCTACAAGGCATTAAGTTAGCCACATCTATTTTATTCCTGAATAAGGCATGGCTTACAGACTACACTGACTCGCTACTATTGACTGTGGGTTTTGAATGGTCTCACCAAGAAAACCTAACACATTAGAAATGTTCCAAAACTTAAAATCCTTTGGGGTCAAAAATACTCCAGTAATTTTGGTACTCCTTAGTTGGGTAACAAGCATGAATCTATTTCAACCAGAAGACTGACTAGATACAATCAAATAAGTTTGCTACCTAAATCCTTTGTTAGCCTATTAGCACGAGAGTGTTTTGTACAAAGTAATAATAGCTAAGTGTGTCTTAAAAATGGCGGCCGGGCTCAGTGGCTTAGCCTGTAATCCCAGCACTGCGGGAGGCCGAGGTAAGCGAATTGCTTGAACTTACGGTTCGAGACCAGCCCGGGCAACTTGGCGAGACCTCGTTTCTAAAATAAATAAAAAATCAACCAGGTGTAGTAGCGCACGCCTGTAGTTCCGGAAGACTGAGGTGGAAGGATCGCTGGAGCCAGCAGGTCGACGCTGGGGTGGCCGTGAGTGTGCCACTGCACTCTAGCCTGGGTGACATAGTGAGACTCCAACTCAAAAAAAAAAAAAAGGCTAGTTTCAAACAAGACACAACTTTAGAGCTATTTATTTAATATTATTTATTAACTTGTACATGTTTGGTTTTGTGTATAGTGCAAAAGACCAGATAACCAAGTCTTCCAAATTTGGCTGAAATTAATATGCTAAAAGAATGTACAAAAATATTTCTGAACCTTATGCTACATTATTGTACCATGTACAATATAAGTGAGGAAAGTACTAATCTGGATCAGATTCAAATTAACATTGATATAAATACTGTGAAAAAATTTAATAGTGCAACAGAAAAGGTGTAAACATGTCTGTGGCATTATTTTCTTGTTGATTATACCACAATATACAATTGAAAAGAAAGTATAATAACTAAAAGGGTTAATATCTTACTATACCTACATGTAATATTTTTTAAAGAATGGATATCTACAGCAACTTGTCATAAAGTTATCAATAGAAAGAGAAAAAAATCTTTGAAACAATTAAAGACAAAGTCCTCTCTCCTGTGCATGGATTGAGATTGTTCTTAAAACCTTTATAAACTTTTCCCCCATTATTTTTATACCTGCCTTAAATTAGTTCAGTTCTGGATCGGAAGTTTTAGTCAATTTTTTTGTTGTTGTTTAAGGGAAGGACATTTGCCAATGTAGTAACATCAGGATATGGCCAGGTTTGCTGTATTCTATATCATTGTTTCACTGATAATTGGAATCCACTTTATTTTCCCCATTTTCTCTGAGTCCCAATGTTCATATCCTTATAGAATCAAATAGACATGAGCATACTTGTTGAGGACTTTCTCTCTTAATCACAAATGTCTTTACTGATGACTCCTACGGTTATGCTTGAAGAGCTTAGGTATACAAGTGTGTGTGAGTGTGTGGTGGGTGGGGGGGTTCATGTGTATGTCTATGTACGTATTCGTGGTATGCACATTCACGGTCACATTCTGCTTGAGTGAATGTACAAATCAGTCTTGATTTGAATGAAATGATGATTTACGTTTTGCACATCTAACCAATCCTAGGCCATCTGTTTTCTGCCCCAAAGTAATGCAGGACACCAGACTCCTACATTTTGCCAGAGGCAAATGTTACTTCTTTGTATCATCTGTATTCTTTATAAGTTATGAGATTATTCAATTTTGTTCACTCATCACGAAGTCATCTTATTTATGAATTCCTTACCCTGGGCTCCTCTTCTTTGTCACAACTCCACCCAACCTACAGACTTCAGCACCTGAGAAAATTTCCTGCATTGTTCAGAAGCTTAACTTTTCATTTTTACTAGTTATAATCAACAAGCATGACTGAGACAACCATTACTTTCAAGAGCTTTATTTTGCTCTTGAAATGTCAGGGCACAATTCTATGACATTTCTCTGTGGGCAAGATATGTTAATAGATAAGAAATGAAATGACTGAAAGGAATAATAATGAACTGAAGAGAGGGCAGGTCTGGTTGCCACATAGACAAGAGACCCACTGATGGCTACAGAAAGTTGCTTAGATAATATTGTCCAGAGCACAGCTTTTCAAACTTTCATTTGTCCATAAATCACTTGGGGGGGTCTTAAAATACAAACTCTGATTCTGTAAGTCTTTCTTGCAGAAGGGCCTGAGAAAATACATTGCCAAAAGCTTCTACACAGTGCTGAAATGTGGACCACATTTTGAATAGAAAGGACCTAATACATCCGAACAACAACAAAAATCGTGGGAACAATAGCATCACCTTCATTTGTAGATGTTTCCATGACTGTTAATTACTGATTTGATCAATTTCAATCCATACAATTCAGTCCACTGTAGAAAGGTAAAAATGGAATTACTATATTTTGTGAGCATAGAACTTCCCTACCCATTTTGGTATTACCATATAGCCATCATTATATATAATATTTTTCCTGATTGAACATAAAGAATATGTTTGAAAGCAATGATATAAGTGAATACTGAACCACATTTTAACCCTCGAACATAAAGGCACGGATACTTGGTTAAATAAATACAATATATTTTAGCGAATCTTCTGGTATAGAAATATATTTCCTTTCAATATCAGCATTGGTAAGTATCTGGTTACCCAACAGTACATTTTTTCAATTGCTTTACACCAAGTTCTTTGAAATGTAGCTTCACCTTGTAAAATTTAAATTTTGAGAGTTAACTTAAAAGGACCTTCTCAAACATGGAAACACTTGCTAGCCATCAGATCAAAGGAAAGGAGTGATTCCCTACCATTTTTTTAGAGTGCATCTATACATTTCATTTTCACAGCAACCTTTGTGTTTGAAGGGAGTTCTAATGTGGAAACAACTTGCAGGGTTAAGCCTGGATGACACCCCTGTGATCAAACGTTGCTCTGTTGTAGTAAAAGTGTCCTCAGTTCTCTTTCCCTCTGGTCCTCCTGCCTGTACTTTTCCTCAAGTTTTTGTTTCTCGGAATCTGCGCAGTAAATGGTGCAATCTGGGCTCTTCCGGATCTGTTCAAACTGACTGAAATCAGCCACATACTTCCCATTTTTGGAGAGAGAAACCACAGGCACAAACTCAAAACCCCAGTAGATTTCCTCTGGGATATAGGATGTTCGGCTCTGGCAGACAGCACTGGTGGATTCCACGGTGGCATTGAGGAGAACCACGAGTTCAAACTCTTTTTCCTTTAGGTTTTGAGGTGTGAGGTCTCTCAGTGGGCTCGTCTCATCCAGCACATGGTAGAATGTCATGGGCAAAATAAGGAAGGGGCTCTCAGATGAGGAGTCCACGTGGAATTTGACGGTGGCTTGATTGAGGAGGATCCGCTCCCCCTCCTTGGTGACATGGGTCTGAAGGAGCTTGCCAGAGAGCTGGCATTGAATCAGAAGGCTCTTCCTCATATTAGCTACCTGAATCACCAAGCACAGCTTCCCATTCTGCTTGGTAATGACTGCACAGTGGCTGAACTTGATGGTCTCAGCCCGCTTCTTGGGTCTTGCGATTTTGGCCAAGAAGGTGCCAGTGATGAAGATTTCAATCAATGTTGTGATGACCAGTTGAGCAACCAACAGGAAGATGGCATGAGGGCATTCTTCCGTGATGGAACGGACACCATAGCCAATGGTTGTCTGGGATTCCAGGGAAAAGAGAAAGGCTCCTGTGAGAGAGTCCACTTTCATGATGCAGGGGGTGTGATTTGAAATTGGCTCACTGGGTTCTAAGTCCCCATGAATAAATGCAATGGCATAGTAGATGACTCCAAAAAGGAACCAGGTCATCACGAACGTGGCAGCAAACAGGGTGAGTTTGTATCTCCACTTCATGTCGATAACTGTTGTCCACAAGTCTTGCAGGTAGAGTAAGTAGATGCCATCAACTTTGTCAATTCTTACGTTGCTGTGCCCACTCTTGGACATGACTCGGGGTCTGTTGGCCTTGAGCCCAGTTCCAGAAGTATGCTTCACCAGGGGGACACTGGACATGCCAATGTGAATAGCATCCATTGTCAGGCTCTGAGAGAACCTAGAGAAGTGACAAAGAAAGATGACTCATTAAGGTTATACGAGGGGGACCAAAAATATATATATATTTTTGAAGGGTAGTGGCCCCTTGTAGTACAGGCTTCCTCCACTAGGTAAGTGTTCTAGGAACCCGCCAGTATCAGTGTACCAGCTAGTGTTGTGACAGGCTGCATTCAGCTTCAATGAATTTTTTTCTGGAGATCCTTTCAACATGTTTGCCCATTTTATGATGGGTAATTTATGAGTCTACCTGCCCATACTGTATTGAGTTCACCAGTTTTTGACCAAAAACAGCATGATGCCCCTGCTCCACCCTCCGTATTCACTTGATCTCACCCCGATTGACATTTTTGTTTCCCCAGATGAAAGAACTTCTCAAAGGGAAACATTTTGCCTATGTGGAAGAGGTAACACAAAAGACTGCAGAAGTACTAAAAGGCATTGAAATATGAGTTCAAAAACTGTTTTGAGCGATGGAAAAAGCGTCTCAATAGGTGTACTGCATCAAATGAAGAGTACATTGAAGGTGACTGAGGTTTAAACATGTAAGAATAAATACACATTTTTTGTAAGTAAATTCCGGATTTTGGAGGGTCCTCTCTTGTATGTGGTGGACTTCCAGAAAATGGAATAATTGCGTGAAGCAAGTTTGAATGGATATGGGAGTACTCAAGAAAGGAGAATTCTGAAGGCAAGATTAATTGGTTTGTATTTGAGGTGGTCAGTAAGGTAGAGTGAGAAGCATGGACTTTGGAAAAAAGCAAATGCTGGTTGAAAATTGACTCTGCAATTAATTAGCTGTGTCACCTGAGTCAAACTCTTTAACCTCTCTGGACCTCAGCTCCCTAATATTTAAAATGGTAATAAAACCTATTCCCCAGAGTTTTTGAGATAAAATGCCAAAACAGAGCTTCACATTCCAAAAAATATGATGTCATCCTTCTCTTTGTGATAATAAACTCTTATGCATATATCCCACAGAGTAATATGAACATTTATTTATATCCAGCTATCATGGATTTCCAGCTATAAAAATTTAAAAACTATTTGGCTGAGCTTAGGTCCAGTACTGATATAACTAAAATCTACCACCCTCAATATAGTAATGGGAAATATCAATTTAAACTTTAAAAAGAATAAGCAGTATTAATGCATGTTTTAAAACTACCTTTTGCATGACCTTTGTAATAGCAATTTATTCCCCCCCTCACAAATCCAATGAATAACTAAAAACCTCTCCTGGTTTTTGATGACATTGAAAAAACTCAGAAATCAAACAACCCAAAGCATTTTTTTAAACCTTATGTTTTAATTTTGGACAACATAAATGACTCTTGATATGAAGGATAAAAAATTGTGTTCATATATTCAACCTAATATCTTCAATACTCTTGATTTGTTAAATATATCTTTTTTTTGAAGACTTATTAATGATTCAATCAATACTGATTATTCTTGGAAAAGTGCAACCAATGTCATTTTAGGTATGATATTTAGGTATGCACGGCACAAAAATTCTGCATTACTTTATGGCACTAAGCAGAACCAGCATGAAGAATCGCTTTTAAAGAGCAAAGGAGAACATCGATGACTATAGGCATCTAACATTGTAGCAGAAAAGACTTACCTAGAAGAAGTGCTGGGCTCCCATGCTCAGTCCCAGGGACTGTTCCACCCTGCATTAACAGCCAGGAACAAGCTGACTGTGAGATCACCCAGCATCTTATAGTACCTGCCTGGAACTGAGATAAATTTCCCCCACATTCTTTGAAAAAGATCATGTGAGTGATTACAGGGCACTTTTACCTGGTTGGCATGTTTTTCTTTCTTTTTTTTTCCCATCTCATTGGTATTTTAAGGATTAAAAAAATACCCCCCTTTAAAAACTGATATACAGTGGCTTATGATTCATGCCACAGTCTCTTCTGTTAGAGCCCCACTTTCTCAATAGAAGTTTCAAAAGTAATTGGGCAAATCCCTTCAAGCAAATAGAAACTTTATCCATCTGAGGTGGACACCTGTTCAGGATACGGTGGATCTGCTGGGCATTTTAATTTTCCCGTTACATTATTAAGAGTGTGTCATTTAATAAATGCCCCTTGAAAATGATTTTTTTCTTAGAAAGGAAAGTCACTGATCATTTTTGTTGCAAAAAAAGGGCCATATGTTATTCAGAATTTCTTTACCTTGAAGCCAATTCCCCTTTTCTTGGGATCCGTTTAGAGGAAAAGTACAGGATGTAATTGATAAATGTAAGCCTTATCATACCCACAGCAACATTTCTTAGTATAACAAAGA
The DNA here is from genome assembly GCA_963574415.1 of Tarsius wallacei. Classification (NCBI taxonomy): domain Eukaryota; kingdom Metazoa; phylum Chordata; class Mammalia; order Primates; family Tarsiidae; genus Tarsius; species Tarsius wallacei. Next base: position 33,534 of record CAUYQG010053930.1, read on the forward strand.
GGAAAGTTACCACAGTAAAGGTTTGCAGAGGAAATGCCGTGCTGGCATGCCTAGATGCATAGACAAGCTCATAATGCGAGCATGGCTGGAGACAAATGCAGCTTTATGTACAAGTAACTGCATGCACTTTTTTTTTTTTTTTTTAAGAAACTGCTGGGAAAATTGCATGCCATTTGATCCACTGAAATAAAAATAGAGGCTTAAGTTTTCCAGAGTGAGTGATACACTAGTGTCCTGCGGGCACAAGTGAAGCTCCAAGCTCAGCCCTCTGCCAGATTCTGGAAAACTTGGCCTTGTTTTTATGAAGGCAGCACCAACAAGCTTCTGTTTTAACCTTTCAAAGGGGCAGTGAGCCAGGCTTTGGATGAGCCGGATCTGTTTCCTGTTTCTGCTGAGAGCTCTCTTGCTGCAGTCCTGCTATCTAGTGTTGGAGTTAATGACATCAACAATACCTCCTACCAGAGCTTGGTGGACATAAATCACGGTATAAGACCTAGAGCCTCTGGGTTTGTTGAGTGCAGCATCTCTGCAGGGAAGAGAGCAGCTGATGTCAGCCATCAAAGGGTGTCGTGGCCCACTCTGACCTATTCCCTCCCTCCAACACGCATGCACTCAGAACAGTCTACTACCTGGTCATTCACTCCGCAGATCAGGTGTCTTCTCCAAGGCAGGAAGAATGTCCTCGCTTCCTGTCACCCACCTGGCTACCATGGGATTCTTCTATTGCCTGAAAGAGAGAGGGACACATGGTATTCACAGGTGGTTACCAACAGCACCCCAGTAAAACTGACCACCAACAATTTTCTGAGGGCTACGACTGTGGCTTTTACCTTCCACCTGGTCACCTGGCACAGTGCACAAAATAGGGTAAAGGCTCAAGGAATGATTTAAGAATGAAACTGAACCCCAACCACAGTCTCACTATAGAATTTCCAGTCCCTGGAGGGAGCTCAGCAGCAAAACACCCTGGAGAGAGAGGGTTAACCCACCCTCATGGAGGCCCGCTATGAACTGACCAGCAAACAGAGAGGCAGGAAGGGGAAGTGCAGAGGAAGTAAACAGTGAGCGCTGGAAGGGAAGAGTCTAGAATATTTTTACCGCCTGTGGAAATGCATTACTACTGTTGAGTCATAGAACATTAGAGTGGAAAAGATTGTCAGAGCCATCCCACTTGACACAGCTGGGTCCTGGCAGAAAGAACGAGGTCCCAAGTCTTTGGAAGCTAGCCCAGTGTTCTTGTCAGTCCACCACAAAACTCCCTTAAACCTCCACATTGTCTGTAATCAGTTTTAAATTCAAGAGGTTCTTTTGCATCCTACTTTTCTGAAATACTTCTTCCTAAGCTATCTATAAATCTATGTATTATTTATCTACTTATCTACCTACCTATCATCTATCTCTAGCTATCAATCATCTATCTACTTGTCCACCTGTCATCTATCAACCTATTATCTATCAAGCATCTATATATCTGCCTACTATCATCTCTCTCTTTATCTACCTATCACCTATCAATCTATTATCTATTAATCATCTATCTATCTATCATCTACTATCTATATCCACACATTTTTATCTGTCTATGATACACAGGCACACATATACTTTATAAGTTTTTCTGACTTGCCAATTATTTACAGTTATTACTCTTTTATAATTAAGAATTCCCAGTTATCAACTTGTACAGCCTTTTTGAGCTGGATCTTCCCAGTGTGGTCACAGCATGTTTGGGAAACGATCTCTTTGTCATTGTTCTAGTAAGACTCAGAATCTTTGCAATCATGAATCTTACCCACATGTTTTATTATTTACACTTCATTGGTATCTCTTAATTAATACTATTTTATTCCTCAGCAGACTTATTTTATGAAATCTGCTTCATTGCCGATACATACTCTTATTTTACAGAATTTTATGTTCGTGGTTTAGATTTTTTTTCCCGTAGTGATTCTGTAATCCAAGTGCTTAACTTCGAAAATTATAAGGGACAATAACAGTTTCCAAAAGTTAAGGATGGAAAGAATAATAAAAGAATATTTTCTTATAATTTCTCTTCTCTTAATTCTCCAAGATAAGCAATAATCCATACAAACTATTATCAGTTATTTTCCTTAATCTCTGGAAATAGTATTTATTTCTGCAGTTTTTGTTATATTGTTCCAGTTCGTGGGTTGGAATTGTGATTGTCAGAACATTAATAACTTAATTGAGATGAAGTTCTTGAAACTGTTGAATGGAGAGGTCAATATTACCCTCTCCTACTTGAAACCAATGAAAGACACATGGCATGAACTCACTGAGTGTCTCTGCTATGTAGCATTTGTTTTCAAAAGCACACGTTTTGAAACAGAACTAAATGATAGGCACATTGAAAAAGATACTTCACTATATGAGAAACTACACCGTGGTGTTGGGGACAAAATGAGAATGAGGAAAATGGAAAGGAACTTCCCATTACGATCTTCAAGAAAGAAAGGAAATCCTATTAAAGAAAGAGGCTCCTATAAGGATGGATGTGCAAAACAAACAAGCAAACAAAAAAAACAAAAAACAAAAAACAGAAAGGAAGAAAGAAAAAGAAGAAAAAAAAAAAACCAAAAAATTCCCCAGCAAGCTGAAATGCACTGTTCCATCAGACAGAAACCAACCTGGAAATGGCCAGAAAGCTATCGATTAGAAGAAATGCCATAAGCAAATAATAGGCAAGAATAGAGTCTGAATAGAACCAGAAGTGGTCCAAAGTGGAAATGATGAAGATAAATAGTAATAATAGCAATATAAGATAATAAAGATTCATATAAGGAATAATAGGGATAAAGGTTCAGATCAATAATGACAATAACCATCATTGTAAATAGATAACACACTGCCACAAGCCAGCCACTGTTCTAAGCGTTTTCCATTTTGTGGATTTCCTTAATCCTCACATCCTTATCCCTGAGAGGCAAGCACCATCACCATCCCCATGATGAGGAAACTGAGGTATAGAAAGGGTGAGTGACTCTCCCAAGTTCTCACAGCTGGCACAAGTCAATAGTGCATTGCAATAACCATTGCAGACTCTTGTGCCCATGCCTGTAACCATCCTGACAGAAGTGCTCAAGCTTAACTGCAGCAGAATCACGCTGAAAGCTTAGAGTTTTGATTCAGTGGGTTTGGGGTGGAGCCTGAGAATCTGCACGTCTAGTAAGTTCTCAGGTGATGCTATTGTTGTTGTTACTTTTGGAACACATGCTGGCACCCACCACACTGATACACAGCTTCCCCCTTTAACAAGGAGACTTAACCTCTCATTTTCTCTTAGCATTCTAAAATAACATGATTTCACGTAGGTACTGAGAACACCAGTTTATTCACATCAGGAACGTACACCTCTACTATCCTTACAGATTAATGTCAACTGTTTAGGGGCCCAAGGCCATGAATTTTTAAAAGAAGGAATATATAGAGGATCTGATAAAAACTGTAACACATTATTTATACTTATTATGTAAATAGCATATGTTGTGGAATATATAAATACTATGTATTATTAAATTTATAGTAAAGATGTAAATATTATTTAAATTTATATTATAATAATTCTAATAAAATATTTTTAAAAGTGGGAAGGCAGCTCATCCAAACCCAGGCCTCCAGTGACCTTGTTCCACAGCCTTTAAACAGGGTGGTGAGGCATGAAGAATAAAATCTGAATCATATTGTAATCTAGGATTTGCAGACTAAAATTAGAATGTGGGGGATCTAACTTTGAAGCTCCAGCAACACACAACTTCCTGTTTGTAAGAAAAGTTACTTAAAAAGCTTTCTTTTAAGTCAAATATTTCAGACAAGTCATTTTTTTGATGATTATTTCTGTCTGCAAATCCAAAATATCTGGATTAAATTTCACTCTAAGTTTACACAGGTTTAAATATTAAGTAGAAAAAAATGCTTGACAAGAATCTACTTGGGGTTCACTGAGCTCAAAATGCTTAAAAACAATTGAAAATAAAACCAGTGAGGCTTAGCTTGTCTTCCTTGGGCTCCTGTGACTATGGTCACACAAGCACATGTGAAAGGACCTTTGGCCTTGGCCTTGAGCTATGTTCCTTCCTTCTCTTGAGAGTAGTGTATGATTTGCTTCAAAGGCTGGTCTGACTGTTCTGAATTCACTTCTTGACTCATCATTGCCAACCCAGGACACAGATGGTTTGCCCAGGTGGCCTCAGAAATGGATATGTTCATTGAAACAGAGCAAGGTGGCCAAAACTGACTCTCAACAGACTCCAAAGGACAATCCTTTGGTTCTTATCTCTTGGGGAAGTCATATTTTCCTTCTACCAAAAAAAAAAATTTCCTTTAGACCCTTGAGGGCTGAAGATGGCTTAGAAAAAAATACTGCTCCTTGGTGGCTATGGAATTGCTCATTCTTCTCTGTGAAATTCATGAGGTTTTCAGGGAAGCATGAGTTGAGATTACATTATATTTGCAAGTCGGTTTCCTCTGTCTCAATGACCTATGTTTTGAAGGTATAAACTTGGAACCTTATTTGCAGAGCTGTAGCAATTTTGGGTTGCTGTGGTTGGTTGTATGTTGTTCACAGTTATCCACTGCCTCTCTCTGCTGAATTCATCCACAAAGAATCCTTCCCGGAGCCTGTCCCTGCAGGGAGTATGTTTTCTGCCCTCTTGTGTTAGACGTGGTTGTGTGACTTGCTTTGGCCAGTGGGGTGTGAGTGGCAGTGACTCATGCCATGCCTGAACAGAGGGGTTGGACATATCACACAGGTCTGCCATTGCACATGGGTGGGAATCAGAGTGGACTGTTCTTTTTTCGTAAGGGTGGGTGGGAAGAAGGAAACTTGGAGTTGAGCTACAGTTAAACCGCAGCTAACTTGTAACACAGGTGAGAGAAAATTCTTGTTGCTGTAAGGCACAAAGTTTCTGGAGTTGTTAACAAGGCAAAACCTCGTGAAAATCTGACCACAGAGACACTTTTACTACATAGTTTTGGGATTATATGCCTGACTTAAAAGGTACTGCATTGAAAGGAAAGATGTAAAGTCCTAAAATATTTCTACTGTAAACTCTAAGTGTTGGTTTGTGTCTAAATACTGAATAGAAAAAGAATCAAACTCTAACAAGATTTCAATAAGAAGATTTACCTGACCCCTAAGGACAACATAGAAAAGGTGACTCATCTCCTTATTAAATTACTTCTAAGCCAACCGAGTGAAACTCCAACTCAAAAAAAAAAAAAAAAAGAAGGAGAAAGTCAATGAGGATAAATATACAAGTATGGTAGTTGCCAGGTGGATTTTTCTGTTAGAAAGAGTTTCCTAGGGGTTTGAAGTTCAAGTGTATTGTTTTGGGAGGAAATGAAGAATTGCTGGGAAAAAGAATGCAATCAGCTGAAAACTGTTCCCAGGTTTCTTCCTTGGATAATGGGTATCATTTCATAGTAGCTTTCAGCATTGCCCTGGCAGAAAACATTGGAGGACTGTGGAGAGAGTCTAGATTTTAAGGCTGAAAGAGCCAAAGTTGGAGGATCTTAGGGGTCCTCTTGCTCAAGCGTGTGGTACAGGCGTTCCACACATACGGGAATTTGTTATCAAATAATTTTGGAAGGTTTTGCCTACTGAACCCTCAAACATCCTACTGTCTTCACCCTTTGGAGATGCACACTGCTCATTTGTTTATTACAGGTTCTGAGAAGTCCTATAGTTAAGAAACCTGCTGAAGTATACATATATAATTTTTAATATATATTATTTTATATATCTGAGCTTTAATCTGGCATTTGTGAACACTTAGAGGAATACTGATCTGGTCTAAAGTCTACACTTATAAATGAGGGAAAAAAGGATCAAAAAGATTAAGTGATTTGTTTAAGGTTATTGAGCCAGTAACAGGGTTAAAGCTAGAAACAAACTTTTGTGATTCTAAGTTCATTTAACCAGCAGATAGCTTTCTTATCCATCTCACTAGATACTGAAAACAAGGTGGCACAGAATATTGTGACCCCATTCCCACTCCCAGCTGTAGCATCAGCATCATTAGAAATGCAGACTCTCAAGTCCCACACCTGAGCTACTGAACCAGAATCCCTAGGAGCACTTCCCAAGAATCTGTGTCTTAAAGGAACCTCATCCCTGCATTCTCCTACCCCCCCCAAAAAAATGATATAGTGAGAGCTTGTCAGTGATGGCTTGGTGAGTTGAAGAGGTCTTTCTTTTGCCCTGTTACATGTTGGAAAAGCGACAAGTATTTCTTTAAACATAAATCCCACATTTTGCCTAGCATGTGAGCATCTAATGATCCAATTTGCCTCTGCGGTCAAATGCGTAGCCTTTTTCCTATGTTTCCATCCCATTATTATTGTTTTGAATTCCATAAGTACTAAAAAAAATCCTTTTCCATCTCTAATTGCGGTTTACATAGCTATACCCTTTACTCCTCAATATGAATTCTTTCAAAACATTTTTTTCATCTCAATGTGGATGAAAAAACATTTTTTTTCATCTCATAGAATATCAACCTTTTTCTACTCGGCATAGACAAGTTTAAACAGATACTGGGTTCGATAGGAGACTCATTTTCCATTTTTCCATGGCAAAGAATCTAAGCCCTGGAATAAGTCAGAGGTATCATTTGCAGAATATTTTTGTAAAGACAGTTTAGTTTCAGGTCCTTTATTTGTGACAGAACTGGCTAACTCAAACAAAACATTATACATCTGTCTGTTGTTACAAGTGACCAACTTCAGCTGAACATTATTAGTTAATAACAGCTCACTTTCCTATAAAGTAAGAATGTGCAGCAGCTGAGGGCAAATGGAAATTTCCTTTGGTTTACCACCCTTGGCTTCTCCCTGCTCCAACATGCGAAGAACTTGGGTAATAACCATATTCTCCCTCTAATCACAGCATGGCTTGGACAGGCACTGTTGTAAGATGACTGAGGAAACAGGAAGAGTTATGTCCGGGGAAGGGGAAGGCAACTTGTGTTGCATTCCCTAATGCACTGCCCCACATTTTCTTTTTAGGGAAGAGATATTTTTTCAACTAGCTCATAGAATCTCACTTGCTATTCTTGTCTGGATTAGTCCAAATGTAACACGGAGGAGAAGATGGCTCAAAACAGTACCACTTGGTTAAGGAAAAGGAAATGGAGCTCTTTTGGATATTTGTCTGACTGTAACCTGGCAAAAGTCAGAACGGAAGGCATCTGTTTTTGCAGACAGTCCTTGTAGAGAAACAAGTATTTTATTAATGTATCTTACTTAATGAAACTTCAGACTGGGCATAAACAACTGGAAAGCAAACAAAGATGTTCATTTTCTTCAACTCCTGTCTCTGTGACTTGAGAAGTTGCTTGCGACTGGATCCTTGAATTTTTACAATGCATCACTATATAATTTGCATTATTTCCTATTGATTTTCCCTTAAATAAATCTCTTCCTCACTAAGATGTTGAGTCTACCACTTTTTACCACTTTTTACTGCTTCTTTGACTCACATTTATAATACTTTTTACTGCAGTGAAGGCATAAAAACATAGAAAGCACATTGTAAATATAGGTGCCGATTTCAGGCTGGCTTATTTTTCTCACTTCATGCTGACTGTATTTTCTTTTGTTTAAAATAAATTTGGAATTTGGGGTCTTGAATGGAGCTTGGTGTGATTCATGGTCATTGTAATCATAATTAGAGAATTTCATCACAGACAATGCAAATTACAACTTTTGCTTGATTTGAAACCATGTTATTTAACAATGAGATGTCAAAAAGTTTCGAAATCTAGTCTCACCGTCAGTCTAAATTTTGACCACATCACAGGGTCTCAGGAGAACACAGTTAATACTAAAATCTTTGGAATGTGGTCAATTTACTTTAAGGACTGATAATATTTGAGTTGTTTGCTTGTCCCACAGTTGAAAACATCGACACTTGTGATGTATGAGTGACAATAAGACATTTCAGACTTCAATACCTTCACATTCAATCAAAAACTGAGACATTTGGCAGTTAACTAATCTCCATCACTAAACAGTGTAAGAAAACACATTCTAACCACATATAGTTCATTAGCTAGAGGACTATTGGCCCAATTTTGGTGTTTTTAGAGTTGCCTGGTAAAATACAAGATGCCCAGTTACATTTGAATTTCATGTGGACAGCAAATAGTGTTTTGTGTAAGTATGTCCCAGGCAGTATTTGATAATGCTTATACTAAGATTATGTGTTTCTAATCGGAAATTTAGCGACATTATAAGTACTATATCCACATACATATCTATATCATCTATATCTAAATATCTATCAAAGAATAGTCCCAAATTTTTATTTACTAAATCTGGTATCCCTAGGGAAAAGCAAATTTATGCTCAAGAGTAGTTCAGAAAAAACTTAAAGCCAAGGCTTAATATAAAGACAGCATTCTTAGAAGGAAAGCAATCCAGTTTTTCCCAGTACTAGGAACTCTGGAAATAAATCTAACCATTATGGGAATGGAGATGCAGCATTTTAATGCACAGTTTCAGAAATGTCAGAAAATCTAGGAAGCTCATCTCATTTTTTAACATTTTAGCTTAGATTTTTTAACCATTTTGTGTTATGCTCCTTTTTGGTGGACTGATGAGACATCTTACTGCCTTTATCTGTTTAAAGTATTTAAACAGATAAAAATAATATAGCGAAGATTACAGCAGGTACCAATAATATTAGAATGCACTTATTACAATATTTTAAAAAACTCAAAATTGTACTTTTTTCTAGCATTAAATTAGAGCTAATGTTTTGAAGATGCAGCAAGTGGACATATTATTTCAAAATCTCTGACATGACTATGATGTGATGATGAAATATCTGTAATTTCTACTACAACAAAGTCACAGTTGCAGCTAGTACGACTGTGGTTTGTTGCACACATTCATAGTGAAGAAAAGATAAAATCTAGTGAGAAGCTACTGAAAATAAGCTGCTCCTCCTTTCTTCCCTCATCTGAACTCATGGATCTGTTTGCGTACCACCCATGATTTCTCCAGGCTCCATAGACCTGGGACTAAATCTGTCTGTGGATGAAGTCTCTAAATTCAGTAATTCTGTTAATGTCACAGAGATCAGACCAACCTGTAGAATCCTCCTTGATTGGTTTTCTCCATAGGCACTCTCTTGACATTTTTAACAGTTGGCTATCTCAGATACTGTGTCCTTTATAAAAATTGCTCAATCATTTAACAATTAAAATCACAGTTAATTCCTTTTCTGATAGGACATTATTGCAAGCACTAATGCTAGTAACGAATGTTACGTTGGTGCTCATGTAATTGGAACAAGAATACCAATGGGGACACATTCCAACATCCTTTACTCTGGAAGTAATGATACAGTTTCTTCTGACATGAAAACACAGGAGGAAATAACAGAAAACAGCTCTGATACATACGTAATTCTTGTTCTTCATAGCCTTACGGTATTTCTCAGAATTAAGAAGCTAGATTTTTATGGTTAATACAGTACTCAGTCACATGCAACTTTATATTACCATGGTTTCATCATAACTCTTACCAGGAAAAAGAAAGCTTACTCATCTAGAGTACTAATTCAGACAATACTCCCTTTCATAAATCCTCCAGTGGCTTCCACTGCTGACAAGACAAATCCTGAACACCTTCGAGAAGAAAAAGACTCTCTTAAGCCCTGGCTCTCACTCCCTCTTCAGCTTTGTTGGTTTCAGGATAGAGCCTGGGTGCTTACTTGCCCCATCCTGAGCACCTCGATGCTTTTGTGGCCCAATGTTTGGAAGCATGCAATTCCTTCCTGAAGGTTCTTCACTTTCTCCCTTTCTTAGTTAACTCCCACCTGTCCTTCAAAAGTCAGGTTGAACATTACCTCCTCTGTACTTACAAAAAAATTAAACTAAACACTTCTTAGGAGGCAATGTAGTGTAAAGATTAAGAGGACAGTGTCCCATTTCTGTTAATACTGACTATGTGACTGAACAACTTTCTTAACCCCTTTTAGACTCAGTTTTCTCAGGTGCAGCATGACAGTAATAATATCTTCTATACCTCATAGAGTCATGGGAGGCAAAAATATACAAAGCATCATAAAATTCTGCCTGCTTATACTAATTATTACATAAGCATTAGCTTTTATCATTATGGGCTTACCATAAATGAAATAAAAAATGCAACTTATCAAAAGAAATCACATTTACCACAGATGAACAGCCAAGGGTTAATATTCTGATTATATAAAGTTGTAATAACTCAACAAGAACCTTCATCTCCTGAATGGGCAATGTTTGTAAATATGCAATTTATAAAACATTAAGAAGGTAGAAAGACATTTCAATACTTTGATAGTATGTATTCATTTATTCATGTGCCAAGAATTTATTGAACATCAACTCTGTGCAAAGCATTCTTCTGAGTGCTGAGGATCCAGCAGTAAGAGTGACTTGGTCCTTGCTTTCAGGTAGACAAGTGATGTAAAGACAACTTTGAGAGAACTAGGGAGAATGTCAAGAATGGACAAGAGAATAGAACTTGGGGTATATAAGTCCTAGTCTGGTCTTCCAGCAAGCCTTCCTGAGAAGATGGCATTAAGGTGGAGATGTGAAGATTGAGCAGTACTTGGGCTTGTAAGGAGGAAGGCAGGGAAAGAATTGAGTGTCAGGGCAGAGGAGGACATGGCATTGGCTAAGGCCCAAGGTGGCACAGAGCTTGGCACGGAGCTTGATTCCCTTCCAATAAGTGGGAAGGGGATCAAGTAGGGTAGAGGAAAGCAGAGTAGGGTGGGGCAGAGGGCAGAACCATGCCATGTAGTCTTTGTGGACTCCTTGAGGACTGTCATCCTTATCCTAGGAGCATGAGGAACATCTCAGTATTTTACTCAAGGAAGAGACAGGATCAGACTTTTTAAAAAGTGATCATTTTTGACTCAACATGGAGACCATTCTTCATGGAAAGAGTCAAGCATAGATGCTAAGAATTTACTTAATTTGTTCTTTCAGTAATCTAACCTGAAATTACTGATGCACAGACAAGGATGGAGTTAGTAACTTGCAAAAAGTCAAGAACTCTGAGTGACAGGTCCCAGGTAGAGTCAACAGGCATCTCCAGCAGGTAGATGTTGGACTAGGGGTAGCTCCTTGCTTCCTCGCATGAAAATGAGGCAGGTTGAGGTGGGGGTGGGTATTTTACTGATTCAGAGGACACTGGATTTTCCTCTGTAACTTAAAAATCATGCATATGGTTTTGGACACTCAGATTGTTTGAGTGGTTTGATATTATATCAATGTGGAGTTCACTTTAGTACCTAATTCTGTTTTATTTATTTATTTTTTGAGTTGGAGTCTCACTCCATTGCCCAGGCTAGCGTGCAGTGACACACTCATGGCTACCCCAGTATCGACCTGCTGGGCTCCAACGATCCTTCCGCCTCAGTCTTCCAAGTAGCTGGAACCATGGGCATGTGCTACCATGCCTGGTTAATTTTTGATTTATTGTAGAGATGAGGTCTCACCAAGTTGCCCAGGTTGATCTCAAATTCTCAGCCTCAGGCAGTCTACTCACCTCGATCTCCTAAAGTACTGGGATTACAGGTTGAGTCACTGAGTCTGGCCAATATCTAATTCTGATGCAGAAAGGGGATCCTTCCTCTTTCTACCTCTGGGGCCCAGGACTGAGGGCATATGCTGGAAGCTGTCTGAGATCACCTAAACAGAAGTAAGAACTGGAGCCCACGCTTATGATCCTGACATTCAATAGAGAGGGACTTCTTTAGCACGTGAGTCTACAAATGGAATTTGAACCATGACCGTGGAGAAGTTTCCCCTAGAGAGCGGAGTATAGGAGAAGCAACCTCCACTGAGCTCTGGGTGGCCTTGAGGCCAGGGAGAGTAGGAGATGCTAGCAAAGGAGACTGAGGAAGAAATACTAGTCCCAAACACAAAAGCACCAATGACTCACTTTTAATTTATCAAATTACTAAACATTTAAAAAAATTCGTCAACATTCTATGCTGACATATATGCAGAAATAGCTTCGTACATGGCATCTGATGGGGCAATAGGGCATAGGTGGCTTTCTTTTGGAAAGGAGTGGCAATTTGACAATGTACACCCAAAGTTTTAAATGATTTATTTATACCCTTTGACCCAATAAATCTACTTCTAGGAATTAAGAAGAAACATGCAACAGGATTATATACAGGAGTGTTCTCTATATTAGTTATAATATTAAAATATTCTAAGCAACCTGGATCACCAATAATGTAGAAATAGTTTTAAATTTATAAAATATTTATAGGATGAAATATTATGCTGTGTTTAAAAGTCATGGCAAAGTGCTAAATATGTTTTTTTTCTTAAGGCAACCAATATAGCTAAATAATACAGGGTAAACCCTCTCTGTTTCTCTCCAAGATGAAAATAAAATACCTCTAAAATGTTAACAGCAGTTATCTCTCTAAAGAAAAACAAAATTAGAACGAGTTTTCAACCAGACTTTCCATTTTTATGCAGTTAATCTGAAAATTCAATTTCCCTAGCACAGACCATTTCCAAGCATTCCAGATTTTACTGTAAATGAGAAGTACTTACTTGTGTTTTACAAAGAAACTTTCCACACACTGTCATAGCCAAACCTTATGAAATCATTTACTCTCTGAGATCTTTCAGTTGTACAAATTCAAGAACTCAGTTTTCAATAAGAGTTCAAGTCTATTATTTCATGTCAACTAAGCTTCTGTTTCATTGACTGGGCGAGAAGAGTTTGCACTTCACCCAATGGGGTTGCAGATAAAGAAGATTTTCTGCCCAATACCTTTGCTTGGGTAGGTCTCTTCAGTTCATATTCCTTTTCTGCCCTGTGCGTGGTAAACTCCTATTCATCTCTCAAGGCCCAGCTCATAGTCATCTCTTCCAGCATCAGGCAGAGTTTGTCTTGCGCCTCTCTTCTGTCTTTTGCATGTCATTGACAACCATGGTAACACTTACTATATTGCTGTAATGATCCATTTTTGAGCTTGTCTTTCTCAACAGACCACACTCTGTAATTCACCTTTGAACTCCCTATGTTAAATACGAGGTCTGGCATGTGGTAAGAACTTAATGTTTAAGGAAGGCACAGGGTGAGTGGAGATGTTATTCAAGTGAATTCAGAGCCATCCAGATTTAGTAACCAATGGAACTCATTTAAAGGTATTATACACAATGATCTAGGCAGAGAGGAATCTAGTCCACAGCTAGGCACATTGTTGGTGGGGAAAAACTACTTCACTGATTTGAGTGATCAAAATGGGCTTCGACTTCCTATTTTGATTCATAGCACAAAGAATATTCTACAATATCCTGCCTCAAAGAGATCATTAGTTATACATTCCTCAGAGAATAAAAACAATTTTTAAAGGCATAAGTGTATTCTACTTAGTCCTACAACTTACTTTCTGTGTGTTTTATGTTCCATGAGATCCCAAGTACATCAACCCTCATAAACAAAGGATTCTGAGGGAAACTGCCAGGGGAGGGAGGGACACACCTCATCAACAAGAGTATCTGCATAATGAACATTTATACACCTAACCCTGAATTGTACCCTGCATCTTTAAAATAGAAAAATAAAAAAAATAAAAATAAAAAACAAAGGGTTCTAAGAGTCTCTTTAGCTTTCTAGGTATTTCTTTACCCAATTGTCTTCAATGTAGGGTGCACCTGTAATTCAAGCAGATTCAGTAACAAAATCATAGAAAGATTCAAATTTAGCTTCTACTTCATCCTTTTAAATGTGTAGATCTTATGCATATCCTAAAGCCTATGTAATACTACAGGACAAAACATTTACATATTGTGCATGTATGTCCCTAAGTATTCCTTGACACTGACAGAGGCAGTGATTATACATTTTGAATTCATTGCTTTAGGTCAATTCTGATTAATCTTGCATACCTATGCCTTGGGGATCATCTAAAATGCAAATTATTATTCAGAAGGTCTGGAGTAAGGTCTGAGAATTTGCATTTCTAACAAGCTCCCAGGTAATGCTGAGATCAGAGTTCCAAAGTTAATACTTTTTGTAGCAGTCAGCTTTTTGCAACCGATAGCTCCAGTCTAGACAACACAGCACAGAACACAGAAATGGTTTGAGTGACTATTTTCTCATTTCTCTCATAGATGGTTATAAATTACTCTAGACATATGCAAAAGAAGGCAATTCTTTTCATAAGAGATTGCCATAGGGGCTTAATTAAGGCTGGCTTTTCTCACATAAGAGAAAGTGGCCTCTGAGGAGATTGCTGGACATGTATAACCTTATCTATAGGAGAAAATTCAAGGTCACTACTTGACTAATACAGTATTACAAAATGATCTTAAGGTTAGCAATTCTTTTCTGGTGTTTGACTTACAATTGGAAACTTTCATTATGGGAATTATAGCTGGAAGCCAAGGTCTTGACCACTTCTGGTTATCAAAGATTCAGTGGTGCTAACACTAAATAGAAGAATGCTAAGTCAGGAATCTCTTTCATTCTGACTAATAACAGCTACCTCCATGTGCCCTCATCCTTATGGGTCCCTGGCATTGGGAGTGACTGGGTTACAAGTGCTCTTTGTCCAAAGGAAGAGAAGTCTTACACACACACAGACACCTTTCAGATGACATTTAATGAAGACCATTAAATAAAACTGCCAATTGAAATGAGTTGTTTCCTGAATTAAACCTAGTTCACCAATTCCTAGTGTTCTTCCTTGGATCTGTCTTCATAACTATTTTCAACCAAGAGGTCTTTCACAACCAACTTTCAGGAGGTGAAATTGGGAATCGAATCCTGGTTGGAACCTTTTGGCAATGTCTTCCTGTTTGCTCTGGGTGTCAAGTCCTATTTTCTTTTGGTCATTTGTAATACATACATGGGCCGGGCTCGGTGGCTCAGCCTGTAATCCCACGCTTTGGGAGGCCGAGGTGAGTGGATTGCCTGAGCACGTGGGTTCGAGACCCACCTTGGGCAACTTGGCGAGACCTTATCTCTACAATAAATCAAAAATTAGCTGGGCATGGTAGCGCACGCCTGTAGTTCCAGCTACTTGGGAGACTGAGGCGGAAGGATCGCCGGAGCCCAGCAGGTCGAGGTTGCGGTGGCCGGGAGCGGCCACTGCACTCCAGTCTGGG
>CAUYQG010053931.1:0-44497 GCA_963574415.1 Tarsius wallacei
GAGGTGAGTGGATTGCCTGAGCCCGCGGGATCGAGACTCGCCTGGGCAGGCGAGACCTCATCTCTACAATAAATCAAAAAATTAGCCGGGCGTGGTAGCGCGCACCTGTAGTTCCAGCTACTTGGAAGGCTGAGGCGGAAGGATCGCCGGAGCCCAGCAGGTCGAGGCTGTGGTGGCCGGGAGCGGCCGCTGCACTCCAGTCTGGGCGACAGAGTGAGACTCCAACTCAAAAAAAAAAAAAACCCCAAAATCAAAAACCTCTGTCTAGTTTCCAGATTCTTCTTCTCCCTTTTCTGGATGGGGCAATTGAGGACTGAGGCCACCACCCGGGAGCCGGTATCAAAACAGGGTAGCTGATGTGTACTGCTGGGGCCCAACGCCGGCCCGGCCTCCCGGGCAGTGCTAACAGAGCTGGCCTGTATCCAGAGGGTAGAGCAGCTCCCAGACACCAGCTTCCTCCTGTGCGTTCACACAAGGTGCGCCCACAGGGTCCCATTCAGAGGGCCTGGTGATTGAAAATGTGACCACAGGCCTGCAGCGTGACCTTTGGGTCTGCCCTGGCCCTGGGGACCAGCCGGGACCTGGCTCTGCACAGCAAGGAAGGTACGGTGTGGCTGGGAGGACCAGGCTGAGCTCCTGTCTCCCTGGCCCCTGGGTCACCTGCCCCATTGCCCTCCCACACCACCTCCGCCTCCAGTGTTCCCATTCACAGAATGGAGTCAGGAATCACCATTCTCTCTTTAGCAACCAGCAGGGGGAGGGGACAGGTATTTAGAGACTAGATGAGTTTGTAGCTGAATGAAAGGTTTTAAACAGCATGGTTGAAACGGAACAGAGCCTCAGTACAACCTAGTCACAGTGCTGTCTGATAGAATTTTTTGCAAATGTGGAATGTTCTGGAGCTGGCTATTCTATAAGACAGCCACTCTCATATGCGGTATTGAGCACTGAGATGTAACTAGTATGTCTGAGAAACTGAACTTTTATCTTTTTTGTTGGTATTTTTACTTGTAGAGATAGCGTCTCACTCTGTTGCCCAGGCTGGAGTGCGGTGGTGTGATCACAGGTCACTGCAGCCTCGAATTCCTGGTCCCACCCCAGCCTCTGGAGTAGCTGGGACTACAGGTGTGCACCACCATGCCTGCCTAATTTTTAAAAACATTTTCGTACAGACAAGGTCTTTCAATGTTTTCCCAGACTGGTCTTGAACTCTTGGCCTCAAGCTATCCTCCTGCCTCAGTCTCCTGCCAAAGTGCTGGGGTTATAGGTGTGAGCTACCACGCCCAGCCCTGAACTTTTCATTTAATGTATTAATTAAGTTTAAACAGCCACATGCGCCTAGTGATATCCCTATTGAACAGCTTAGGTCCAGCAGGGAGGGAACACTGAGGCTTTGAAGCCACACAGCCCCAGGTTCAAATCCTGCAGCCGCTTGTGCCTGGGGCATGCTGCTTGACCTCTTGAGACTTGGTTTCCCTATCATTTAAATCTATAGTTGAATAATAACATGAGCTGGCCTGGCAGGGGCCAAGCTCCAGGGGTCCAGCTCACAGGTGCTCAGATGGTGGCACATCCTCTGCAGAGGTCAGCCTGGAGGCCTCAGGCTCTGGGTTTGGGAGGAGAAGAGAGATCCAGCCTTTTCCTGCTGAAGTCTGCATATGGGAAGCCTGTGCGCTTCTCCCCAATGTGTGGAAGAGTCAACAGAGCAGGTCTGGAACCTGAGACGGGGAGTCAAGCTTGGGCCTCCTGTGCTGTGCCCACCAGCTTAGCCCTCTGCGAACTGACATTCCCAGATTCGGCCGGCGAGCCTAGTGGCCCCAGGCTGGATGAAGAGGGGCAGAGAGGTTGGTCCGCCTAGAGCTGTTGCCTGCTGCCTTCCCCTAGGCTGTGGCCAGGACGGACTTGCATGTCCCTACACCTGAGTCAGACATAGCCATCCCACATCCCTTCCTGGTGAGAAGCTGCTCACTGCCTTCCTAAGTGACAACTCCCTTGCCTCCATCCAGGTACTGAAGTCCTCTCGAGAGACCCAGTCCTACCCTTCCCCAGCAGCCCACGGCCCCTGCAGGACTCCAGCAAGAAGGAGGGCAGACCTAGGTCAGCAGGTGAGGTGGAGCGGGGGAACTCCCCAGCTGCTCTCTGAGGGCAGCTGCATCCTCGGTCTGCCTTGAAACCAGCCACCCTGGAGACCCCAGTAGTGCCGTGCCAGGTCAGCGGGGGCTGCCCAGACCGAGAATCCAGGACCCAGAACCCACAGCCGTAGCTGGCACCGACAGACCTGCCCCTGTGGTGTGCAGCACCAGGGGCTCACCTGGATGGTGCGGGCCACAAGGCTTCCCCTCACCCTGCTGGCAAGAGCTAGGCAGGAGAGCTGGTAAGTGCTGGGGGGCCATGAGGCTATAGAGGAAAGCATCCTCGGAGCCAGGGTTCCCTGTCACCCCAGTGCACTGAGCACTGTCACTCAGCTCTACTCCACGACCCCTCTTCAGCCAGGGGGGGAAAGAGCTCACACCATCAGCGGGGGTGGGAGTGGGGATGGGGAAGTGGGGACAGAAAGTCACCTGCAGACTCTGCATTTGCATTCCCCCTCCCTCCCACTCACCTCCCTTTGTACCACCCTCCTCCTCATCACCACCACTGTCACCAGCATTTGTTAAGGGCACACTTTGTTATATCATTCCATCCTTACTACCGCTCTGTGAAGTGCCCTTATTCCCATTTCACAAATGGCGAAAGTGAGGATCAGAGACATTAGTAACTTGTCCAAAACCACACAGCTCTTTTGAGGTAGAGAAGGTGTGTGCAGCCCAGGCTGTCCCCCTGAGTTGCACATACTCAGGAGAGAGGAAAAGCGGGTGGGGGGGATCTCTCCTTCAAAACATACCACCCAGCCCAGAACAAAGGGGCTGTGGCTGGTGGTGGCCATGCCTCCCTGAGTGAGGGGAGAGAGTGGAGTGCCACAGGAGGAACCCTGCAGGACCAGCACGGAGGCACACGGCCTTCTTTCCTTCCACTCCACCCTCCAGAGCCCTTCCCTCCAGGCCTGCCTGCTCCACTGGAAAAACAATCTCCCCTGCCTGGGGCCTGGGGCCTTGGGCCGGCTGGGCCACCTTCTGGTCTGTCTTCATTCGGATCTCATTTCTCTCCTCCCTGGGAGCTGGGGGAGGGAGTCCCGCTGGGGAGGGCTGGGGTGAGACTGCAGTCTCCATCCATCCCCCTTTAAGCCAAGCAAAGAAAAATAGCCCCTTGCCAAGATCTTTCATCTCAGCCATTTACTCTCACAGATGTTTTCTGCAATATAAACAAGGAGCAAAGAATGCTGGGGAGGAGAGGAGGGGAGGAGATGGGGGGAGGAGCGGGCGGAAGGGGAAGGAGCAGTGGATCTCCGGCTTTGAAATCTGGGTCTGCAGAGGGCAGGAAACGGGGCCTCACAGGGTCCCCACTGCCCTGAGCACGTGGGCAGCCTCAGGACACTGTGCCGGCTGAGTGGAGGGTCACTTCCTGGGGTGGCTTTGAAAGGAGGCACAGGGGCAGCGTCCCAGCCCTTGGGTGGGTGGTCTCCCCAGACACTCTCCTCTGCCTGGAAGCAGCACATGGAGAGCAGCTGCCGGGTCCTCTGGGCTCAGCCTGGAGCTGCCCCATCAGGGCGCACACCTGCCCACCTCAGTGCTCCCTGAAAACTGGGCAGGGATTGCTCAGCCTGGTGCCAGCAGAGCCATTAGCAAGGCCAGCAGAAGGAGTGGGCACCCACCAAAGGCATTCAGATTTGGAGAAGAAAGAGTCTCAGGCTGAAGGGGGTTAAAGGGACACATCCTCCAGGAGTCGAGAAATAAACCCAGAGCCGGGCCCAGTGGCTCACATCTGTCTTTCAGCACTTTGGGAGGCCAAAGTGGGAGGATCACATGAGGCCAGGAGTTTAAGACCAGTCTGGGCAAAATAGCAAGGCCTTGTCTCTACAAATTAAAAAAAAAAAAAAATAGCTGGGTGTGGTGGCATGCACCTGCAGTCCCAGCTACTCAGGAGGCTGAGGCAGGAGGATCACCTGAGCCCAGGAGGTCGAGGCTGCGGTGAGCCATGATCGTGATACTGTACTCCAGAGAGAGGAAGAGAGAGAGACCAACCAACCCAGGAAGTCAGATGTCTATCCATGTCAGTGGCTTTTAACCTGATAAGCCATGGATTGCAAACTCAGATGCTGGTGGTCACTGGGCACAACCCACAGGAGCAGAGCAGAGGAGGGCGGGCCTGTCTAAAGGGGGCAGCATGATTCAGTTTCAACTGGATGTTTTAGAAATCCAGAAACCTAGAGTTTTCTATAAAATCTCCTGTTTTAAAAAAATATTTGCACCAATTAAAACAAAACCAAACTAACACCGGGCGTGCCTGTGGGTGGCTTTAGTTGGTGACTCACAGGCTTGAGATTTTTTCCAAAATGTTGGTTGAGTGAATAAAGGCTAACTTGGTGTTTACTCTTCCGGCTCGTGACTTTACAAAGGAATCTGTGGAAAGAAGGCTGAAAAAGAATCCAATAGAAAGCTTCTATTGGGCACTTGACTGTCTCCCCAAAACAGGGCTAAACATTGTGATGAATTCAGAGAATCAAAGGACCTGGTCTCCACCCTTGAGGATTGACGCTGTGGGAGGGAGGCAGAAGGACACAGGAAATGAGACCACCCTTGACGGTCCTCGGCTATGTGACAGAATACTCAGAGGAAAGGGAGAAACCAGGCAATGCTTCTGGGGGGAGGTGGTGGTTGGACGGAACCTTGAAAGATGGATAGGAAGAGCCACTTGTTTCAGGCCGATGAACAACTTCTGAAACCGGAGGACTTCGCACCCACCCCGGGACGTTGAGAACTCTGCAAGTTCAAATCCAGGACCAGGACCTGCTTGATAAGGAAGAGTGGCCCCCCACACCTTCCCCTAGAGTCTCCAAGGGACAGTCGTGAATGGGCGGCCTGAGCAGAGTTGCAGCCGTGACAGAGGAAGGACAGCGTCAGGAAGCAGTGGTGGCGAGCCTGATGGTCAGCAACCTTTTGAAAAGACAGAGGGGGACACATTTTGCACAAGGGTCCATGAGGGCTCCTGGGCGCTGGTGTTTCCTGTGCATGGCTGCAGCATTGAGCTCCTTACAAGGAAGAGAGCGGAAAGGGAACCATCTCAGGCCTCCCATGTACGCCTCCAGCAAGCTGTAGGGCAGTGGTGATTATTCCCACTGTACAGGACAGACCAGGACAGCAAGCTCCCCCAGGGCAGGACAGCATCTGCTGCGGCTTGCTCTGGAACCCTGTGCAGGCCCAGGGTCTGCCCCGAAGAGCTGATGATGCCGATGTAAGGGAAGTGTCTGAAGTCTCATGGCCAGAAGGGGCCAAGGGGAAATTCAAACCCAGATCTGACTGACCCCAAAGCCTGGGGAAAACTACATCTCCAAAGATTCTCAGAGGTCATTTGCAGGGGAGTGCTGGATGCCCCAAGCATCGAAGACTAGTTAGGTGGGCCGTGGTGGCTCGTGTCTGTAATCCCAGCACTTTGGGAGGCCGAGGCAGGAGAATTATTTGAGCCCAGGAGTTCGAACCCAACCTGGGCAAACACAGCCAGACCTCATCTCTACAAAGAAAAAAAAAAGTGAAAAATTAGCTGGGCGTGATGGCCGCCCCTGTAGTCCCAGCCACTCAGGAGACTGAGGCAGGAGAATTGCCTGAGCCCAGGAGGTTGTGGCTGCAGTGAGCTGTGATCGTGCCACTGCATTCCAGCCTGGGTGACAGAGTAAGACCCTGACTCAAAAAACAAAACAAAACAAAACAAAAACAATCAATGATATGCTTGTCCAGAGGTGTTACCATTGAACTAACAATGTGGCAGCTCATTTTCGGGGCCATGCCCTGTTATCCTCTGTCTCTTGCGTCAGAAGCATGACAGGTTTCTGGCTGTTTCTTTTTTATTTTTTTAAGTCAGAGTCTCACTCTGTTGCCCAAGCTGTAGTGCAGCGGCATGATCGCAGGTCACCGTGGCTGGTAAACTGTCCGAGTGAAAACGACCCAGGTGTCCAGGCATTCAAATTTTTTAGACATCCTCCCCTGGCAGTCCTGCCAGGGTCTCCTCTCCAGCGGTCCTCGGTGCCAACATCTCTTGGGGGGGAGGGGAGCAGACCCATCTAACACCCCTCCACCCACCGACTGCCAGCAGGCTGAGCCCCATCCTCCCCGCTCAGCTGCCACCTCGACCTTTGTGCCTTCTTCTTACCCACCACGAACAATCAGGCCCTTCAACATGACCCCTTCTAGACCTGGGGAGACCTTCCTCCATCTGCCCCTCTGTCCCTTGTGTGTCCTCTGGGACATACTCTCGGCCTCCCCCCCCATCCCCATGCCTCTCCCCAGACGTCATCTAATTTCTTTTTGCTTCTCCTTTAAAAGCAACACAGTGACACACCACATGGGGCAGAGCAGTGAGGAGCCCAGCAAGGGCACTCCCGCCTTCAACACTCATCTTCAATGAATGTAGCCTAAGACAATTCTTCAATTACTGTCACCTAAGATCACACTCATGTTCTTGGTAACCACACATGGTGACTCATGACAAGCTTATTGTCACACCTTCCTCCTCCCATCTTTCACCCCTGCCCATCCTGGACAGGTATAATGTCACCTTTCACCCCAAGCTTCCGAATGCACATCTAATCTTCTTCTACCTCGTCTTATACATGAGTTTGGACTCATGGTGGCTCCAAACCCATCTGAGTGTGCCATCCCTCTCCTGCCAGGACACTGACGGAAGCACGTGTGTTTTGAGTCACGCTTCCTGCAGACTAACGGTGCTCAGGTGTGGGAGGGAGCCAGTGTTGGTGAAAATAGCACAGGAGCACAATGCACGGCATCTGTGGTCTACCTGACCGAGTTGAATTCGATCTCCACCACATTCTAGCAGTGTTTATTTAACTTCTCTGAGCCTCTGCTTTTTCTCCTGGAAAATTGGAGTCGTACTCTCTCCTTACAAGTTCATAGTTGAGATTATATTCACAAAATATGAAGTTTAGCATCAGGTACCCTGTAAGCACTTAATGAATGTGTTATTCTTGATGATTACTAAGAGAAAATCTAACCATTGAGGGTATTGCTTTGATGGTAGAATATGCTCGCAATAAGCTATAAGGTTTTACTATATATGGCCACCAGGGAGTTTGGAATCAGGTAATCTGCCCACACCCTACAGGAGTCAGAAGGAATAATTGCTGTTGTTATTTTATTAGCTAGACAAGCAGCCAATTCTATCACTTATTTTCAAGTAGATTTTGAACAAGGAATAGGAGGCTATTTTGACATTCTACCTGCCACCCTTTTCCATGATCTTGAAGACCCCACCCACCAAGGACGAGTCCTACCAGCTTGAGCTGAGGACATGTGGCGCCCTTTCACCTGCCCTTACAGAGCTCCTCTCAACTTATCCTGCCCCTGTGATGTTCTTACCAAAATAAGGCTCAGAAGAGAGTCTCTCAACTTTGTCCAAAAACTAAATCTGAAAGAGGTCAAAGGTTCTCTGGTCAGTCACATTTCACCCGACTATTTTTAGCTGGAGTAGGACGAAACAAGGTTCCCTAAAGATCTGGGCTCCGTGGACGTTGGAAATTCTGCCAAGATGGAGGAATACAGCTATCCCTGTTGGAAAAGGGAACAATTCTCTCCTTCATCTCCCCGGGGATATCTACTTGCCACCAGTGACTCTCCCACCTGCTCCGTGTTGAGCGTTTGCTCACAGTGGGCTGGTCTGTAGGCTTGCTGCCCCAATCCCAGGCCTCCCTCCGGAGGTGTTACCATTAAACTAATAACGTGGCAGCTTGTCTTCGGGGCCCTCTCATGTCCTGTTATCCTCTGTCTCCTGTGTCAGTAGCTTGGCAAGTTTGGGCTGTTTCCATTTTTTTTTAAGTCAGAGTCTCACTCTGTCACCCAACTGTAGTGCAGTGGCATGATCACAGCTACCACAGCCTCAACCTGATGGGCTCAGGCGATCCTTCTGCCTCAGCCTCCCGAATAGCTGGAACTATAGGTGTGCACCACCACACCCAGCTGATTTTTTGGTTTCAATTTTATTTATTGTAGAGACAAGGTCTCGCCAAGTTTCCCAGGCTGGTCCCAAAGCCCTGGGCTCAAGCAATCCTCTCGTCTCCACCTCCCAAAGTGCTGGGATTACAGGTGTGAACCACCACGACCAGCTTCTGGCTATTTCCTAATGGAGACCTGTGACAAAGTGCCCTGGGTTCTCAACCTAGACGAACGCTTTTCCCAGCCTCTTCCAATGCCCCTCACTCCTGTTTCCCTCTCCTGAGCCCCCCAGCCCTGTCAAGTCCCTTCTGTCCTTTGTCTCCCTATTCACACAGATTCACCAAGGGTAAGTATCTTTCTAAGGCAGGATTCTGGGCAGATGGAAAATGAGTTTTAAGTTCAAAGATGTGGGGAGTGGCTGGGCACAGTGGCTCATGCCTGTAATCCCTGCATTTTGGGAGGCCAAAGCAGGAGGATCACTTAAAGCCAGGAATTTAAGAGCCACCTGGGCAACATAGCAAGACCTTATCTCTACAAAAAAAATTTAAAAATAAGTTGGGCATGGAGGCATATGCCTGTAGTCCCAGCTACTCAGGAGACTAAGGTGGGAGGACCTCTTGAGTCCAGGATGTCAAGGCCTTAGGGAGCTGTGATTGTACCGCTGCACTCCAGCCTAGACAGCAGAGCAACACCCTGTCTCTAGGGGAAGAAGAAAAAAAAATATATGGGTGAGCTTCATCTTCCTGCCCAGATATATCTGCCCTTCCACATGCTCTACATGACCGCCACTCTCTGACCGCTGTTGCTGGAATCCCTTGAGTTAGAAATCCAGAAATGTTTCCATGACTTTTAAGGCTTGCACTGGCGAGGCAGCAAGGAGGATGGAGTGAGGACCCACACTCGGTGCTTCTGCCTGACCCCACATTGCTGCAGAGGGCAATGTCATGGGAAGGTGACCTCCCCGCAGGCCTGGGGCTATCCCAATGGGTTGACTCTGTTGGATATTCAATGTCAGGCTCCTCTGCTGCTCTGCCCCTCAGGCAGGACTGAGGCAGATGGACGCTGAGTTCTAAGTTAAAAGATGTGAGTGGAGCTCCAGC
Source organism: Tarsius wallacei (assembly GCA_963574415.1). Lineage (NCBI taxonomy): Eukaryota > Metazoa > Chordata > Mammalia > Primates > Tarsiidae > Tarsius > Tarsius wallacei. Next base: position 9,140 of record CAUYQG010053931.1, read on the forward strand.
CAGTGATTTATGATGTCAGCTAGGGTTTCCAAAACTGTATAAAGAGCTATTCCTGTCCAAGTTCCTTATTAGTCATAAGTCTGAAATGGAAACATCGCTTTGTCGGATGGATACGCAGATACGTCCCGCAGGCCGTCCTCAACAGTGTCTATAGTCGGTGCTGAAGGGATGATGCTGGCAATAGAGCTGGTGTTAGGAAGAAACACTCTACTAGTTGGGCTGTCTCCCTGGCAGTGACAATTGTACCTGAAACACATGGAAAGGAAGAGTCATTAAAAAAGGGGGGTGCCAACTTCACACTGGTACTGCCGCCAGAGGTGATTTTTCATGAGTAGACTATGCATGTGTAGACTTTCTTCTTTGTCATTTAGCTCTCCAGCCTTCGTCCACTCTCTTCTGGTACCCATGTCCCAGTTTCTTCTTGGGGACTCCCCACACTGTCCTTCTGGTCTTGGTCCATGAGATTTTGGTGCAGCCAACTTCAGCCCTGACTCAGGTGATACTCAGTATCTGGCCTAAGCCAATCAGGGCATCACCTTCTCAGGCATAGTCATTGGTTTAGGAGTGGACATCTGATCAACCAGAGCCGAGGAGATACCCTGAGGTTTTCCTTAGAACTTCTCGGAAAGAATTTCACTCTTTCCCCTTGATCCCCAGATCTGAGAGGTACAGATCCTAGAACTGCTGTCATTTTTCTGCCACATAAAACCTGAGTCTGAAGCCAGAGTAGCAGAGAGTAGAACTGAGAACTAGAGAGTAACCAAGTCCTGATGACATTCTATGTTAGCCCTGAATTCAGTTGTGTCCGATGCTAGCCCTGATACTAGATCTTTCAATCGCATGGGCCATCAGATTTCCCTTTTGCTAAAGTAGTTTGAGACAGATTTTCTGCCTCTGGCAACCAAAGAGCCCTCGTTTTCGGTCGTTTTAGAATACATATAAGGCTTAAGTGGAACTGGGAGGAGACAAGACCAGCACCAGACCTGTGCTGTGCAAGCACAGGTCTGTGGCTCAGGGCCACAGACAAAGCATATCATCTACGTTAACATGAGGAGGGCAGAACCAGAAGGTACCCAGACAGGAAGAGGGAGAGCCCCAGACAGGAAGTTCACCAGCAGACAGTACATCTTCAGAACTGGAATTACTAAAAGCCAGGCCATTTCTATGGAGTTTAGTCACTGTTATACCCTACTTTGTGTATCTAGTATAATAATAAGTATCACCACTATAGTGAGACTCCCTGATTTATACCATCACAATGTATATTTCCCTATAATTTATTCCCTTTCCTGTGAATTAATAAAAATATCTACTAATAATGAAATGAGTCAAAGTTCTCCAGAGAAACAGAGCCAGTAGCATCTCTCTGTATACAAAGAAGGTGCACAAATATATATATATTCACATTTTAAGAAGAAAAAAACTGTATTAAAATTATAATACTCAATATATACCAATAACAAAAGATAAACACAAGTTACTTTTGACTTCTGCAATTACTAGAGGTGCTCAAAGTGGTTGCCACCAGTGTCCAGACACTTCTAATTACAGTGAACTAAAAGTAATACATAGATAGCATGGCTTAAAATGTGTATACATTTTTTTGACACCCCTGGTAAATTAGGTATAGCTATAGATAGATATAGATACAGATATAGACGTAGGTATATAGGTGTGGACAGAAGTGCTGTCAGCCACTTTCAAGGCTGGTCCCTAAAAGCATCTCAGCAGCCCCCAGCTCTCTCTTTCCTGATGGCCGCCATCTTGAAGTCCCAATTTTTTTTCAGATGGCAAAACCACTGAGGTGTGGGGGACTATTTGCCACGGCAGCACAGCCTCTCCCCTTCTGACTAATATGAATAGCTATTGAAATGTAGATATGGATGACCTAGAGATGGACATAAAGGAATTGACTCATGAGGTTGGGTATGTGTGTTGGCAAGTCTGAATTCTGCAGGAGAGCACCAAGGCTGGGAATTCTGGCAGAATTTCTGTTGCAGTCTGAAGGCAGAATTCCTTCTTCTTCAGGAAACCTCCATCTTTGCTCCAAAGGTCCTCACCTGATTGGTGAGGCCCACACACATTTTGTAAGGTAATCTGCTTGACTTAAAGTCAACTGATTGACTGTATAATAAATCACATCTAAAAAATACCTTCACAGAAACATTTAGACTAGTTTTTGACCAAATAATTGGGCACCCTAGCCTATCCAAGTTGACCCATGAAATTAACCTGTGAGGGTTCAGCTCAGGCCAATTTGTAGTAGACAATACAAATTGTACAATTGTAGTAGACGCTGCAAACAATGAGCCCTTAACAAAGCTCTCGTTCCCAGATGAAAGAAAACTCATGCTGATCACTTAGTTCAGTCTGGACAGAATGCTTTATTATTTCTGTTGCAGTCAAAGTATGTAAATCAGCTCTTATTCATTAAGTCTCCCTTGGTTGACTTTTCACAGCTTACGGAATTCTCCTCCCAGCTACCATTTCAGAAAAGCATTCGTGCCCTGCCCCACGGATGCGCTATAGCTGAGGGGGTATCCACGGTGTCCTAACTGAAGGCAGATCAGCCTTGGGTGGCGAGGCAAGATCACTCCAGCAGAAGACAACACTGGCCCCGTTGTGCTGCCTGGGGGACAGCCTCATTTCACTGGCCTGGGTCTGCTAGAGGACCTGGCCTGTGGCCCCAACAAGGACAAGTTATTATGAGTCCTAAACCTGAAAGACTCACCTCTGCCTTCTGAGGGTCTGGGGAAGATCTACCTACATGCATCACCCAGGTGCTTATTTTTGTTCTTTCCAAGATGCTAAAGGTGTCATCTTGGCATTGAGCCCAAGTCACCCTCCAGGATACCTCCTTGAAGTGGCCACATTCCTGTAGGCATCTATGCCAGGAGGGAATGGTGGGTTGGCAAACCAGCAGGACCTATTTCCAGTACCACCCTGACCATGGCCTCCTAAGAGATTTTTCTGAAGATGTTCTGTAGGCTCTGGACCCGTGACTGATGCCTCCAGGCCAAAGCCTCCAGTGATGCCTGTTCATCAAACACCACAGATTCTGCTATATTTCCCAGCCTCCCTTGCAATTAGGTAAAGGCCACATGCCCAGGTTCTGGCCAAAGGGATCCAGACAGAAATGATGGCAGCCACGTTCAGGGCTGGCCCTTGAAAGCAACCCACCAGCTCTCTTTTCCCCAGTGACAGCCATCTTGAAGTCACAGGTTTTAGAGGCATACCACTGAGATGTGAGTCTATCTGTCACTGCAGCACACACAACCTTTCCCGTTCTGACTATCGTGGAGCACAGAAGGGATTATCCCTCTGACCCATAGGCCCCCTGCATGCCCTGAGCCATCTCACAGAAAAGGACTGTTCCTCCTCTACCCCTAGCATGCTGATGATCAGTGACATCTCTCCCACCCTCTGATGAGCACCTGCCATGTTGAGGGGGACAGGTCAGGGGCAGCTCCCGTGTATATCAAGCAGCTCGGGATCTTCTCTGTGCCCAAATCTCCAAGAATAGGCTAAAACTGGTCAAGTCACTGAGCCAATGTGTGTTTTCCTGAAGGGGCTTTTAAAGCTTTGAGCTCATTAAGAGGGAAAGAAAAAGAGGATTTCAAGACCTAAACAGTGCTAGATCCCTTCTATTTTAGCTGACGCCGAAAGGAAGATAACTTTGCTAGGGTCCAGAAACAGAGTCTTATCTGTTGAGAACTCATGCAACTTAATGTTCCTTCATTACAGAAAGCCTGCCAGGCCTGCCACGTGGCATGACCCATGAATGTGGGTGGGACTGCATGGTATTTTCAGACTGTTGGAAACAGTGGCCTTGTTGATCTCAGAGCGTCCCAGATTAAGCTGATTTCACTATTTTTAATCTCTCCAGAAATAAGCAAAGAAGAGAAGTCTAATTGCAAACAGACTGAACTTTACATAGGAAATATGCAGTTCCCCCGAGGCACCTAGAAAGTGTTTGAAACCCTAACTGCCTCCCTGCCTCCCCTACTCCCCTCTCCAGAGCGCGCAGGAGGCACCTAAGGAGACCTAAGGCTGCAGGATGGCCTTGGACTGGCCAAACCAGCCCAGCAAGCCCCTTGGGCCTGGAGGCAGGGGCTCTGGATGAAAAACAGGAAGACGTTTTGCCCACAGTTTGAGCCATGGCTTTGGGAAGGCTCTTTGTTCTCGAGTTCCCATTATTTGGGGTTTTCTGGTCTTTCTTTCGAGTTTGTCAAATTCCAGGCATGAAAGGATTTCAAACACACCATCAAGCCCGCCACTCACTCACATACCCCCCCGCCCCCCCACCTCCGCTCCCATAGAGAGCCCTGGGACTCACAGCCAAGTGGGTCCCAGTTGGAGTTTTGTAGTGGTTCACATGGCCCCTGGCCTTCGATAACAGCTCCAGAGTTAAAGATCCAGCCAGAACCCTGGGCCTTGCTGGCAGCTGTGCTGCTGGGTCACTGTGGGAGATGGGACAAGGCCCCGCGACCTGCTGTGCCTCAGTTTCCCTGCCTGTCAGTTTGGACAACCATGACTGCAACTAATTCTGAATTGTCTGCCTGCTGGTGGGACCAGGCACTGGGGGGACTGGTGGGGGGACTCAGATTTATGGCACGGAAGTCCCAGAATGAGTCAAAGAAGAGAGACCAAAATAGATCGGGAGCCAAGCGCCCAGAAAGGCAGCCAGGGAAGATTAGACACGCTGCCGAGAGAACCATCCCGATGACTTTATTGAGGGTTCTTGCTCATAAACAACCACTATGTTATTGTAACTTCCACAGGCCAGGCCGACCCTTCCTTGTGACGGGAAATCTGGAGTTGGAGCCGTCCATGGGCCCGGCTGTTGTGGAGGTCACCCTGGGAGCTGGGGCTCTTCCAAAGGAAACCAGCATGGGGCCCCGGGGCTTGGCGGCACGACTGGACAGATGGACAGTCTTAGAGTGAGACAGTCACTGCTAAGGGCAGGGAAGAGTGGCAAGTGCCCCCCTGCCACACTCTGCTGGAGGGCGTGAGTCTGTCTTCGCGGGCATTTCTGCTGAAAGCCCTTCTTCTCTTCTTCTTGCATCTTGGTCTCTTGAGCCCACAAGGAAGGCACTAGGCCAGGAACACAGGCATGGAAAGGGTCTGAGAATGGCTGCCATTGTTCGCGGCTCTGGGAACCCCCAGTCCCCAACGGTCCCCAGCAATGGCTTTCCCTCTCACTCCTTTTCGCTCTGACTCAAGACAAGGCCCACCCTTGCCCTCCTGGCCATTTGCTCCTTTCAATTCTCATTTCACATGGAGAGCAGCCTGGGCAGGTCCTTCTACCTCATCTTCCATTGGAGAGGCTCAGACCACTGTGGAAAGCTTGATTTAAGCTTGCCAGCAACGTGGTATAAGGCCAGAACTTGTCCATTTACAGAAAGAGGCTCACAAATGTCTTGTTTCAACACTGAAGATTTTTTCTTCCCTACCATTGCCAGCTCTCAACCACCCATCCATCTCCTGCTCATCTCTGCTGGAAATCCCACCAGCCAAGGCAAGCCAAGCCAAGCAGGTGTCTGTGGGCTCACGGGCCCTCCAAGGATGAGGGTCTCTTCTGTGGCTACCAGATTGCAGCGTGATGCCAGCCAGCTCCTGGCGTCTGCTGCCAGCCCTCCCAAGATGGAGGCCTGTGGAGACAGCCCAAACGCTTGATCCAGACTCTCCAGTCCAGCTCTATTGGCAAAATGAAGCTCTTTGCCAAGGAAAAGCCAGCCTGGACTGTCCATGGGGTGCCCATGATAACTGGCAAAGCACTCATTTTGGGTTGGTCTGTGAGCCCCGAGACATACACTTGACCCAGTGTGAGGAGGGAGATTGGAGGAAGAAGTCCAAGGTAAGTGTCAGATGTTTAGACAAGTCATTGCTGACAACATGTCCCTAACTGGAAAATAGCACGCAGGAACTTACAGTGACAAAGCAGCTTTCCAAGCCCTCCTGTCCTGCTACCGCTCCAATTTGCCCTACTGGGCCTTCCCTCACTAAATGCACCTTGCTGAGACCTACAATCCCACCCCAAGCCCCATTTCCCATGTCCTCTCCAACCCCGCTTATTATCCTGGCTTGTTTCATTCCCTTTGCTTACAATGTCCGTCTAGATGTTATCCATCTTCTGAGAAGTCCTGCTTCAATCCTGTCCACTCCCTCCTCCCTCCCCGCCTCATTCTCCCCTATGCCCCCCAACCCCCACCCTGGCCCCAACAAATCTCTGGGGAGTCCAAAGACTGTCTTATATGTTCTGCTTCAGACATGCTGGCTTTTGTCTCCCTAATGAATCTGTGTGTCGCCTGATCTTGTCCCAGAATTCTTTATGCGCCCTGAGGACAACTCCACAGTGCTCTGAACACTGTAGGACCTCAGGCAATACTTATGGAAGAGACTGGTTATCCAACAAGGAGATGTGTTACCAGGAAGAACTAACCATAGAGATGTTTGGTGAGACTATGAGTGTGGGCTCAGGCGGTCCCTTCTTGGGGCAATAGCATAAGGGGTTTTCCTTTCTAGGCAGTCTCCCGATGGTCCCAGGACCCCCCAGAGGCTTATGGGAGGTGGTGGTTGGGGGAACAGTGTCCTACAAGCAAGACCATACATGCAAAGCCAGAGTGCTCAACAATGTCCTCCTTACAACGCCAGGTAATGAGAATGGTTACTTATAGAGTCAGGGACGTATTGGAAGCCCTGAGTCCCAGAGGCTCATATTTTAAGCTGGACATCCTGAGATCCAGACGTTCTGTTTTTGTTCTCCTCCCCATCCTTCCCTCCTGTAGCCCCTGGAACTTTCCATGCAATTCGGACAAAAGCATGAAACCTCTATTGTTTCTCAATCCTCAACAAGGGCTAGGGAAGGATTTAAGAGCTGCCTGTGGAAGGGTGATTTGTGATGAGTGCAAAACATTCTGAGACCTCACAGTGGCATTTGCCATGACACCAAAACTTCCATCAGAGAATTTCAAAATTCTCGGCAGAGACAGAGGCCTTTCTGTCCCCAGAGAACTCCAAGGACAATGGGGCTGGGGGAGGGAACAGGGTGTCCTTACTCACAGATGTGTCCTGCTTGGCCCAGAGGTTCTGGAGAATCTAGGTCCACCTACATAAGAACTTTCTTTCTCTTAAGGCTATTTTTATATTAGATTAGATAATAACTCCTGAGGCTGGTCCCTAAACAAAGGGTGGGAACCTAAGACTCGCTGTTTGTATAGCCCGGAATAAAATGGGGGAGATCAGTGTTTTCCTTCAAAGCACTCAAAGCACTAGCCAAAGAGCAAATTACAAACAGCCACACAAGCGTCAGGGAGGTCCCTGATCATAAGGGATGGAAAATCACCATGAGGTCATCAAACTCATCTCCCCAGGGCCTGGCCATCCCGGATGCAGCTTCACAGCCCCCTTGAGGGGTGTCAGGCACTACCTTGCTCTGGCTTTGCCGCAAACAGGGCTCCTGATGCATCTCCCTTGCCGCCCCAAGTTCTGTAGGTACAGCGTCTACGAAACAGGGGTCTCATGCACGGGAATGAAGTCTGGAACACTCTTCACTGTGTGGTTTTCTTGCTGTTTGTAAACAACTCGAGATGCTCATCACAGTCCACCCGGCTGTGCTGGCCAGCTTTTTGCACGAGCCAGACAGGCACAGATCCTAGAGTCGCTTCAGGCCCAAGCCCAGCGTTCAGAAGCTATCAACACAGGAAAATGTCATACCTGTTTTCATTCAAGAAAAGCAGATAGCTAACCTGTAGCAGGAAAACAAGCAAAAGTAATGATCTGAAAATAACTCGAAGATCTTTGTTTTCACCAAAGGAAGCATATGCAGTGAAACACACACACACCACACACAAATACTGAATATACACATATACACATATGTTGTACACACACATACATGTATACACATATGTACACACATACTGTACACACACATAGACATACTGCACACACATGTACGAACACATATATACACATAGTAACACTTATGCACATATACTGTATACATACATATATGCATACACACATATACTGTATACATGCACGCATATTCACAAATACTGTACACACATGCACACAAACATACACATATCCATACATACTGCACATACACGTACACATATACACACGTATACACATACATGTGCACACATACACTTTTAATTCTAATTGCAAAAATAATACATAACCAATGAAAAAACTTATAAAATACAAAAAAATACAACTAGAAAACTATTGATAGTGTTTTATTTTATTTCTTTCCAGTATTTCCCCATGAATAGTCACCTATATCCTGACACAAAATATATATTATATGGTATGTTTCATTCTATATCTTATAATATAGAAATAGAGATATATAGAATTTTTATATGTACTTCTATATGAATATGTATTTGTATATTTTATTTAAGTTTAATAAATGATCGATTTTGTCTTTTTATTTCTATTTTAAGGTAACACATATTCATTGCAGAAAGCCAGCAAATGTGTATGTGCAAAAGTAAAGATGAAGGTCATGTCTATTAGAAAAGAACACTTCCGTTTGCTGAATGTCGTTCTCGTTTATTCTAAATATCCACACAGAAGTATAAAATGGTATCTCCCATGATACAGAAGTGGCACGAGGATATATGTTTTGTCTTGTAAGTATGCTTGGGGTATCACCAATGAACACCCCAAGTCATTCAATTTTCTTTCCTTCATAAGTCATCCCACGCAATGACCCAACTGTAGACCCACATGTTCACATCTTCCCTTGGAAGGGACACCACCTGGACAATGGGCCACTGCTCAGCCTGGAGGGTCCACGCCAACTCTCTTGAATTGCTAGAGACTCTGTGGAAAGAGGATTTTTAAAATCTCTTCCTTTTCCATAACAAGAGCCATGTCCAGTCATCTGCTACTGGGACTTCACTCAAGTCGTAGAGCAGGGAAGACAGTAGACAGCCTAGGGAGCTTCCCTTGCAGATGGGAAAGGAAAGCGGAAAGCATGTCCAAGCCAGGAGGAGAAGCAGAGGAGAGAGGATGAGAGGCAGCAGTGAGCCAGGCACAGCCTTCCTGCCTCCCTTTCTTGTGATCATATCTTAAAGAGTGGGGTATTAGTAACAACCAAAGAGTGTTGGGGTGAGGGTCTAAAACAATTTGGGTTGGGGTTCTGCTTTCCTGAGAGATAGGTTGAGGAGATTTTGAGCCTCTTGGAATTATCTGGCAGAGACCCAACATGGTGCCGTGGAAAGGGTTAAAGATGACAGAGGGTGTGGCTCAATGTCTAGGCAAACAGACATAGGAGAGCATACCCATTCTCATAGCTGGGGTGGGTCTCCAGGAGAGATCTGACTTTTTTATGGGCCCAGTATGGCAACAGAAGTGCTGATAAAAGGCCTAGGGTTGGGACAAAGAGGCCACAATTCTTCCCACCCTTCTAAGACAAGGGAGGAGGAATATGGCTTCCATGCTAAGTCTGTAATGTGGTTCACTTCCATTCTATTCAACTGAGTTCCCACCCGACTCAAGGAATGCCAAGATGAGGCTCCACTCTCAATGAACTCAAAATCTCAAGAGTTTAGGGGCACACGGATATGGGGGCGATTCCATGGACACCATGCTGCTCCTTGGAGGTCAGATCTCTGAGAGGGTTAGCCAGGTACTATTCTCACCTCTTGTTTCGAGTGGCCTCTGCCTTCTTCCTACCCTTGGGCCTACAACATCCTCTTCTCAACCCTCTATCCCAACAAGCTCAGGCAACCTCTCCACCTCTTGCTCCTGTTAGCCTTGGCATTCTCACAGTAGCAGCAAACCTAGACCAAATAGGCCTTAAGGATGTAGTAAGAAAGTCAGAAAAATGAGGCCAGGGTGATCATTGGGGTGGCAAGTGGACAATATGCCTATTATTATCACCATTACTTTTATGGATCACTTATGATTGCATCAGGCACTGGTTTAGGCTCTTTGCATGTGCAATATGAGCGCAGACACTTGCATTAACTCATACATTAACTTGTAACACAAATGTGTGAGCTCAGGCTATAAACGGAACCACCTGTGAGGGAAGGGCAACTCTGACCCATTTTAGAGATGAGGAAACCTGGGCCCAGAGAGGTCAAGTGACTTACCTAGGGTCACTCAGCTAGTAAGCGAAAGCCAGAACTCCAACATGGCAGGCTGGCTCTGGACCCTCACAGTAGCCACAGCTGGGGGACACCAAGCGCCCTGAACTAGACCACAGCAAGCAGCTGCATCTGGTTTGGGAATGCAGACTGACCCACGGCGGTCCTAGAGAATCAAACCCATCCACAGCTGCTCTGGGAAGATTTCCTAAAGGCAGGAGGCTTAGAGTGTCTGAGCTCCTGCTTGGCCACTCTGGAAACCAAGGCCCAGGAGGTCGGAGCTATGCCCGTGCCCACAGTCGTGGGGGAGCTGCAGGAGAGTGGAATTCACATCTGCACTGCACATTCCTTGGGGCAGAGCCAACACTCAGGAAGGTGTGCATGTCTACACCTGCCCAGGCGCCTCCGGGGAGGCAGGCGTGGCCAGCCCCCTACTGAGGAATCCAGACGGGCAGGGCCCTTTGTCTTGCTCTGGTGGCTTTCCAGTGCAGAGCCCATTCAGACACTCAGCACCTGAGCTGCGTCAACCGCATGGCAAGCCTCCCCACCCAGCGCCCAGGACCATGTCGCCACACACAGGCAGGGCTGGGGCAGTTAGCATCAGCCAGAGAAGCCGTGCCCCCTTGCAGGGCCCAAAAGTCTTTAAGAGCACAAACACGGAACTCCTGGAGCCAAAGGCCGCCTCAATTCATCACGGAGGAGCCTGTGGATGGGTTCAGTGCTTTATCTCAAGCAGCCTTGAAAGTGGCCCTGTGGGGAGCCAGGTGGGCTCCTCCCTTTGTCACAGATGAGGAAACTGAGGCTCAAAGTCAAAGCTGGAAAATGGTTTCTGGAGCCTCAGACCACATCTCCTGGCCCCTGTTCTGGGTCTATCTTCACATGTACCAAGCTGTCTTGAGCACTCACGACGTTTAAAGCGCCGTGCAGGACAGGGATCTCTTGAGCATAAACCGGGCTTGCACCAGGGAGCCAGTACAGGGGAGCCCCTCAGCGCCCAGAGCACAGACTGCTGGTTTGCCTGATGAGTGGTGCCTCTAGGCCCTCCCTGCAGGCGGGAGAGGCTCCTTGTGCACCGTCAATAGCCCTGCCCGGCCTCTTCACTCTGGACCTAACACTTTCTTTTTAAAATGTATTTATTTGTCTATCAACTTATTTATTTCGGCCGGGTTTGGTGGCTCAGCCTGTAATCCCACGCTTTGGGAGGCCGAGGTGAGTGGATTGCCTGAGCCTGCGGGTTCGAGACCCGCCCGGGCAACTTGGCGAGACCTCATCTCTACAATAAATCAAAAAAATTAGCCGGGCCTGGTAGCGTGCGCCTGTAGTTCCAGCTACTTGGAAGGCTGAGGTGGAAGGATCGCCGGAGCCCAGCAGGTCGAGGCGGTGGTGGCCGGGAGCGGCCACTGCACTCCAGTCTGGGCGACAGAGTGAGACTCCAACTCAAAAAAAAAAAAAAATTATGTATTTCAGTGGCTTTAGGGGGCACAAATGATTTTTGATCGCACGGTTGCATTGTACAGCGGTGAAGAATCTGGGCTTTAAGTTACCCACCACCCCACCTGTGCGCATCGTTCCCCATAGGTGATTTGTCACCTCTCCCCCTCTCCCCGTCCCCCTTCTGAGTCTCCAGTGTCCACTTCGCCATTCTCTGTGCCTCTGCAGATCTTTGGTTTAACTCCCACATGTAAGAGAGAACAAGCGGTGTTTGGTTTTCTGTTCCTGAAAGACAGAGGTCTCCTGAGGCCAGGCTTCCCCAGCTCCTTCCACTATGCCCTTCCTCGGCCGAGAGGTCCCTCCACCTCCTCCCCCACTTGTCCTCCACCTCCTCCTCCACACGTCCACCTCCTACTCCTTCACCTCATGCTCCGTCTCCTCCTCCGCTCTGTCCTCGACCTCCTCCTCCACCTCCTCCTTGCCCTGTGCCTTGTCCTCGGTCTTGTCCTCCACCTCCTCCTCCTCCTCCTCCACCTTGTCCTTCACCTCACCCTTCCCCTCCTCCTCCTCCACCTGCTCCTCCACTTCCTCCTCCACCTCCCCCATCACCTCCACCTCTCCCTCTTCCTCTGCCCCCCCATCTCCTCCACCTCGCCCTTCCCCTCCTCCTCCCCTTCACAATGCCATCCATCCTAGCTCCCTTTCCCGGGCCAGATTTGGCTCTAAGCGCTCTCCCTGCTTTATCTCATTCATCTGCACTACAACCTCATGAGGTGTGCATTTTTATACACATTTTGCAGACCCAGGCAGATAAAATTACTTTCCCAAGGTCACACAGCCCATAGGTGACAGGGCCTGGATATGAAATGCCACGTTTTAACCCTCTGAGCTCCATGGCTTCCTTCATTCCAGGCCAGCCGGGCCCCAGACCGTGATTGGGGACACCTGTTTCTACAGTGAGCTCAGTCGCAGGCCTTTGACAACCGTTTACACTTGTAAGACGCGAGCCAAATCTGAGCCTGTTGAACTTGATCAAATAATAGATTGATTATTATTTGACACAGAAAGCAAAGGTGGGGGCATGACCCATTTTTCTTTCTTCCTTGAGCCACTATTTATTGAGAGACCTCTGTGTCCCCAGCACAGTCCTAGGTCCCACATGAAATAAACAAAAAGCCCTGGCCTCACGGAGCTTACAGTCTAGTAAATTCCATAGCAGGCCACGTGGTAACAAGCGCTAAGAAGAAAGACCCATTGGAAAGGAAGAGTGTGAGCCCTGGGGGAGGAAGGGAACGGTTCTGTTCTAGGCAGAGAGTGGTGGTGAGGCTATGAGGGCTTTAGGGGATACAGGGGTCTCTGGGCCTCCTCATTTCTGCTGGTGGTGACGTGTAGGACTGTGTCTGGGAAGGGGCAACCCCCAGGAAAGCCAGCTCCAGTTGCCCAGAACGGCCTGGCTGAACACGAAGGCCACTTCAGACTGTCTCCAGTCACCAAGGAGTGAGGAAATGTTCATTCCAGACCAACCTCCCTTTCACCTGCCACCTCCCTCCTTCCCTCCCAGCTCCCACCCCCTCAAATTGGTTTGGCCTAAAGCCATGCAGTTCATTTTACCCAAACTCAAAAAGTATAATTAAAAAAGTAAATATGTTCACCCAAAGAGTCTTATACTGTATTTCAAAATCAATACAAAAATCGTTAAAGTACCATAGTGAGAGGGAACAGGAAAGGGGCTCTCACAGGCGCCCCTGAGTCCCCACTTTACACCCCGTAGCACCTGTAAACCAACCCTCACTGCAGACTTGGGGCCCAGGCTTTGTCATCCCCATTTTGTAAGTTTAAGAAAAACAAGGTTTAAAAAGGTAAAGTAACTCTACCAAAGTTGCATGAATGGTCAAGATTGAGTTTTTCACCGAGGCATGTCTGACCCCAAAATTCGTGGTATCCCTACGTCTCCATCAAGTCTCAGGTTACCCATTTATGTAGAAAGAGTAATCTCGGGCAAACTGCTTAACCTCCCATTGGCTCGGTTTCCCATATGTAAAATGGGTATGTGGCTGAGAGCTAATCTACCCATCACATGAGCTCATACACAGGAAAGGCCTTCCGAACATCAAGGCACTATGAATATACAGTATGAAACCTCACCCTGAATGTGGAAGTGATTATGCCTTTTCTACCATCTTACCCTATTGGTATCCAGTAGTACATTCCAGTCGAGCACACCAGGTTTTTTCTCCACACTCACGTTCCGAGAGTCCAAGCTCTGGCTGCTGGCTGTGAATTCCATCATCTGTGTTGCTCTTCCCAGCAATTAACATCTCTTCTTCCACAGCCGGACCTCAGGCATGCTTCTTATCACCAAGTTGTACGTATCCTCAGTGTTCTTTCTCTTGGGACCCCAAAGGAGTAGCCACATACAAAGGGGAATTCAAAAAACCCCACAATTTATTTATTAAAATTTGTGTATTTATTCTTACATGTTTAAACTTTAGTCACCTTCAAAGTACTCTCCATTTGATGCAATACACCTATCGAGACACTTTTTCCACTGCTCAAAACAGTTTTTGAACTTGTCCATTTTTATGCCTTTTAGGGTTCTGTCATTTTTTTGTTTCGCCTCTTCCACATCAGCAAGACGTTTCCCTTTGAGGACTTTTTCATCCTGAGAAACAAACAAAAAATCGCTCAGAGTGAGATCGGGTGAACAGGGAGGGTAGAGCATAGGGGTCATGCCATTTTTTAGTAAAAAAAACTGCTGAACACTCAGTTCAGTGTGGGCAGATGCATTGTCGTGATGGAAGAGCCAGTCACCTGTTTGCCACAACTTGGGACATTTCTTCCGCAGCACCGCCTCTCACGACAATGCTGGCGGGCACCATGGTGCTGATGGACTCCTGGAAGGCTTACCTATCGGGAGAAGCCAGCACTACAAAAGGCCAGTCCTCCAAAAGAGGGACTACCTCATACACTCCTTTCCGGTGGCATGCTGATAAATGCTTAATAACTGGCTTCCCAGTGGCAGATCTGACATGAATGTTGGTTAGCAGTTAAATTTGCAACAATGAGTAAGATAGCAGTGAAACAACAAAGATGTATATCAGAACTTCACTCATTCCTCCATGATGTGAGCCACCTCTTTGCCGAATCAGATACAATTTTTGAAAACTGAAAAAATATTATCTTAATATTTTGTGTCATTCACAGCATCACTGCTGCAGCCATGACATACTTCTACATTTAATCTACTTTATTCATATTTTCTTTATCACCTCCTTAAGTCTAGATCATCAACAAAGCAATAAATCAAGCCCCGAGCATAGAGTTTGCCGATTTCCATGGTGTAAATATTCTCACCATGGCCAATTCCAGACCACTAGCGTGATGTAACTGATGTAGTGGCTCACCACTCTAGTATTCCCACCATACGTATAGTAGACGTGTAATCAAGAGCACACGTAATAGTACACTGTAGGAAAATAATTACGGCCTGCTCTTGTGTTAGTATTTATTACCTTTGTTTTTAATATTTAATTGTAAGTTTATATCATTTAATTTTAAACAATGGCTGTGCTTAACAACCAGCTCGTAAAATTTTGAAAATTTAGCAATCAGCTTTCACAAGCCGCTGCAAGCAGCAGCACCCCACTGTCCCTGACCCTCTTCCTGTCAGCCCCCCATACCTCCCACCTCTACCTCATCTGGTGGCCACACCCTTGTTAAATAGCTCTGGCTAGTCCAGGTCCACATGAATCAAGAGAACATTAGGCAATGCTCAGTTTCTCCAGAGAAGCAGTGTCAACAGCTTCAGTCCAGTGGAGTGACTTAATGATCTGTTTCCTTCAATAAACTGTGATTTCTGAACTCAATTCAGATACCTGAGCATCGTAGTAAGCTGAGAGTAAGGCCTGGAGGCGTTCATGATGTAATATACTAGGTTTAAACTTGGCAAGCAGATGACATTGTGAGAAATGGATTTTCTTAGGCCGATTTTGGGAGTTTGGGGTGTTTTTTTAAGAGTTAAGCCAAGGCAAAAAATAACCCTTGCAACACATCACTTCACAGCTGGTCAGCCTGGGAGAAGCTATTCCGGGATTTCCAAGCTAAGGCGCCTCTTTAAACTCCAGGCAAACTGGAATCAGGATGTGGGGTTTCTATTTCTGTCTGTCACTGATTTGCTGTAACCCCTGCCCAGTTAATTCCCTGGTGGGTGCCTCAGTTTACCCTCTGGTGAAATCAAGTCGACTGCCTTTGCTGAGAGCATTAAATTTTTGAATTATGGAGAGCGAAAAAAGATAATTGCGAAGATTTGGAGTGTGTACTTTAGGTGTTCTTAACCTGACTCTGGGAGAAACTAAGGTTTTGTCTTTGTTGTTGTTGTTTAGAGATGAGGTCTCACTCTGTCACCCACAATGGAGTGACATAGCACGATTATAGCTCACTGCAAACTCGAACTCCTGGCCTCAAGCAGTCCTTTCACTTTGGCCTCCTGAGTAGCTGAAACTACAGGCATGCACCACCATGCCCAGCTAATTTTTTATTTTTTGTAAAGATGGGATCTCACCCTATTGTCCAGGCTGGTCTCAAACTCCTGGATTCAAGCAATCCTCCTGCCTCAGCCTCCCAAAGTGCCGGGGTTACAGGCATGAGCCATTGTGCCCGGCCAGTAGGAGCTAAGTTTAAGTGGAATCCTCTAAGAAATGACAGATGAGGCCGGGCTCGGTGGCTCAGCCTGTAATCACAGCACTTGGGAGGCTGAGGCAAGTGGGTTGCCTGAGCCCGCGGGTTCGAGACCAGCCCGGGCAACTTTGCAAGACCTCGTCTCTACAATTAAAAAAAAAAATTAACCGGGTGTGGTAGTGCACGCCTGGAGTTCCGGCTACTTGGAAGGCTGAGGCGGAAGGATCGTTGGCACCCAGCAGGTCGACACTAGGGTGGCTGTGAGCGTGCCACTGCACTCCAGCCTGAGCGACAGAGTGAGACTCCAACTCAAAAAAAAAGAAATGACAAATGAGCAAGACAACAGAGAAGAGAAGGAAGAGGACTGGAAGGAAGGTGAAAGAGGAGAGAGGGCCCCATACAATGTCCTGTGAAAATATTGAGCAAGTATGTCCAGTGTTCCCTTCCTAAGACCAAGATTATGTGCTCAAGATGAGTAACAGAGGAAAAAGCAGGCGAGATGGGATTGGCGGGTGCAGTTTGGGCTGATGAGAGTGTTTCCTGAGTAGGGAAGGAACTTGATCAAAGTCACGATTCCGAGGACTGACTAGGGAGCAGGGAAGTTGGAGGCAGTACCAGCCTCCCAAGCAGCCATGTAATAGTATGTCCTGGGTCACGTTAAACAGCCTCTCTCCTGAGGAGGCTTCGTGGTTCTCAGGTGGCAAGCCTCTCACCCCTGCTTCAAATGTAAGCCAGCCCTTGTCAGGGAAAGGAGCATTGGAAGGGACCACAGCACACTTCACGATTCCCGCCACGCCTCGGACTTATGCCACGTCACTGTGCCAGCAGCCTAAGGGGGCAGGGACACTGTCCCAATTTTAAAGTCCGAGCAGCTGAGACACACAGACATTAGATGACTTGCTCCAGATCACAGCTGAGACTCAAACGTGCCCCTTGGCCACAAATCTTGTGCCTTCTCTACAGTGGTCTGTCTCTGCTGAACTTAACCAACTAGTCAACTTTTCCCATCCAGAGGCCAGACACCTATTGAAATAAGAAACCATTTGATCTCCAGAAAAACGGAAAGGCCAGTTCCAGTTGTCAAACGCGCTAAGCCAGACAGAGCCTCTTCCAAAAGTCCTCTGGAGAGCCCAGGGACTCTGAATTCCAAAGCCAGCCAAATCTGAATTTCCTCTGTAAAGAGATTGTCCCTTCTTGTTGAGAACATAGCCTTCCTCATTAAGCTGGCTCCATGTTTTGTAATAACTTTTGCTTACACCACAAAATTGTCAGAGATTATGGAAACACAAAGACCTTGGGGGGAAAAAGGGCCCAGAGCCCCTGGAAGTCATTATTCCTTCCTCTAGCAATTGCTGAGTTAAGCACCATCAATGTGGTTCCCATCCTGCCCCCCCCCACCCCCCAGCCCGGGCTCACACGATCTGCTGGACATATGTTCAGAAGAAAGCGGGCCGTGGGGGCGGGAGGAGAAGACCCACATGTCGTGAATCAAGAGCCCAAGCATCTGAAGAGAAGACACGGGGGGAGGGCGGGCACTCTGCAGCTCTGGAAATGGAAGAGCCGAAGGATTTATTGCCTTGGAGTATCTCGCAAGGCGGTTTTCTTTCTTTTTAAAAAAAAAAATCTGTAGCTTATGGCATTTTTTTCTGTATAGGGCAGTAAACAAGAGCTCTGAAAGGGGAAGGAAGCCAGGAGAACGCCAACCCCATTAGTCACACAGCTGCGTATCCTGTCACAAAGGACCCCAGTTGAGTGATCGCCCAAAATATGCCTGTTATCTTTTTCTGTCAGAAAAAAGGGGACCTGCCAAAATGTACTGCAAAAAAAAGAGGGGGAAATCTGATCTTTCGGACCCAGAGGGAGAAAGGAAAATAAAGAAGAAGGCACAATTTCTCAGCATTCTGCCAGGCCTCTTCATAGCTCACCTTGAAAAGAAAAGGCCCGTGGACCCTCCGTGGCCCTGGAGGAAGCCAGTTGCTTGACATAGCAGGTTCCAGTGTCCTCAACTTACCTGGAACCAAGAACTTGGGGGGTGGGGGGGCAGGGGAGGGTGGGAGGAGGCCAGTGCAAGGGGGGGAGACCACCCTAACAGAAAAGGGCCCAGGATCTTGAGGGATCCTTGAGGGGCCCTAACTGGGTGAATTCCTCATTCCACCCGGAAACTTTGGTTGCCCACACCAGTTTCACGAGCACTACACGCGTTCAGCAGGGGCCATGGATGTT
Source organism: Tarsius wallacei (assembly GCA_963574415.1). Taxonomy (NCBI): domain Eukaryota; kingdom Metazoa; phylum Chordata; class Mammalia; order Primates; family Tarsiidae; genus Tarsius; species Tarsius wallacei. Next base: position 27,580 of record CAUYQG010053931.1, read on the forward strand.
CAGCCGGTGGCTGAGGCTGCTTTGTAAGCCTTTCTGGCGGCCTCAGCAAAACCAGCACTGTCTCAGGCACCCACCATGTCCTGTGCTGTTTGGGCCACAGAGCAAACAGCAAGAACTTGCATGGAAGGAATCTATCTGCCCCTGGGGAAGTTTGAAAGAGGGGCTAGAGGATGACCAGTGGGTCAGAGCTGCCTACAACCTCAGGTGTTTGCCTGGATTGGTTTCCCAAAATCCCTGGAAGACAGTTTCCTGGTGGGGAAACTGAGGCACGGCAAACAAAGTTATTCTAAAGCCTAGCTTAGTCACTGCCTCTGTCTCGTGCACTTAGTCCCATGGCTTTCGGGACCAAGACACAAGGGATGGTCAATACCAATTTCCCCCCTGCTAGCAGTCTGACCACAGGAAAGGGGGCTTTCTGTACCCAACTGGCCAAAAAAAAAAAAATAGCAGAATACCTTTTTTTTTTTTAGAAAGAGAATGGAGCCCTACAGAGTCAGAACAAAGCAGGCGCACTGTCTCTTTTGCTTCTGAGCTCTTGGGTCTCTCCTAGAGGAGACAGCCCAACCCTGCCTCTACTCCACAGGGCCAGGCTTGGAGAAGACCCATTCTGGGGACCTGGGCCCTAACGTTTGACTGCTTGGCCATTCTGGGTCAAGAAAGCTTCTTCCCTAGTCTAAGGACCAAAGGAGGCCCCTGATGACTGCTACAGATAGGCCCGATTTTGCCAAAACCAGGGCCCATCCCAGCCCTTCCACGCCTTTGATCCGCTCGCCCTGCCTGAGGCACAGTCCCAAAGCCAGTCCTGCGCTCCAAAGCTATGCTTCCCCTGGGAGTGCTGACTGGCTTCCTGGACGGAAGGGCAGATTCTTCTCCTGGCTCCCTGCTGAACTGCTGTGGAATTTCAGGCAACACAAGTGAACGCTCCATGACTATTTCTTCCTCCCTTCAAGATGTATCGACTATTAACCGGAGCCTCTAGCCTAGGCATGGTAGCTCATGCTTATGATCTTGGCACTTTGGGAAGCTGAGGTGGATGGATCACTTGAGGTCAGGAGTTCAAGACCAGCCTGGGCAACATAGCAAGACCTCATCTCTACAAAAAATAAAAAGTAAAAAAAATTAGCCAGGCATGGTGGCACAGGCTGTAGCCCCAGCTACTGGGGAGGCTGAGTAGGAGGATCACTTGAGCCCAGGAGGTCGAGGATGCAGAGAACCATGATCGCGATGCCACTGCACTCCAGCCTGAGTATCAGAGTGAGGCCTTAACTCACTCTTGCCTGGATTGGTTTCCCCAAACCCCTTCAAGACAGCTTCCTGGAGGGGAACCTGAGGCCCAGCAAACAAAGGTGTTCTAAAGCCTAGTTCAGTCACTGCCTCTATCTTGTACACTTAGTCCCATGGCTCTCAAGACCAAGACACAAAGGATGGTAAGTACCACCCTCTCTCCTCCCCCCCCAAAATATTGCAACCTCTATATGCCTGCAGAGTGGAGGGATTGAGAATTCAGTGGTGCACAGGACAGATACAGTCCCTTTCTTCATGCAAAGCCTTGGCAAATTTTTCCAATCCTTCCTTCCTTCTTCCTTGAGTTTCCTGATGCCAGCTCCTTGGATGAGTGAGCCCACAGGTGGAAAGATGGAGGGGGGGGGTGGCTAATAAATTCAACCAAAAATAAACCTCCACTCACTGCAAAAATCCTACACTAATACAAGTATTTCCAAAATGCTTACAGATTGAGGACAGTTCCTTAGCAACCAGTGTAATAAAAATTCCACAAGGGCGTCTGGAATGTGCTCCGTCAGACATTCCAGCCTATCAGGAAATGAAAGGACCAAGGCCACCGTAGAATGCACAGGCTACGTCTGTGTCAATGCTGTCACCTGCCTTATGTGGAACCCCCGGACAGGACCATGCCACGGGGACTCCCCTGCCTCAGCTTAAGTTGTCTCAAGCACAAGAGGGCCATGGCCTCCCTTGGGGCTCTGGCCCCTCTCAAGGCCAAATCCACCAGCTGACATCAGAACTGTCAACACAAGCCCACAGGTAATGTTCCAGGGAGACCGGCCTGTCACCTGAACTCGAGAGCGATGCCGTGACTCCTGAATCGCAGGTGAGTGAGGTCTCTGGAGGCGCCCATCCCACACGGATGTACTTGGTGGTCATAGTGACATCTGAGTCACTGAGCGTGGAGCCACCATTCAGATCTCTCCTCCCCTTCCTGTACTCCCAGAGGCATCTGAAGACAGGTTCTCACAGAAGAAAAGGCTCCACTTCCTCTGAGCCCCAGACAACAGGTCTCAGCAACGTTGTACACCTGTGGTCGCCAGGCACAGGTACACGGTCTTTCTCAGCCTGCTACTCCCTCATGAGCCCTTGGATATCTCACAGCTGATGAAATCAGCATCTTCAGGCTGCAGGAAGTGTGACTGCCAGGTACACCTTTTGAGCGACTGATTTATATGACGTGGTCTCTGGGCGGAGCAGGGTCTCAGGGCTATTGAAGTGACTCACAGCTCTGCCCTGTGCCTCTGGGAAACTGCCCAGCAGCAAGAGGCCCCAGCTGAAGGGTACACACAGAGAAACCCTGTCCTAGATGAAGAGAGAAGTGGGCGACTCCTTCACCTGCCCAGGCCCCTGCTTGGGAATCGAAGCCCAGCGTGTTCATCCACCATGCTGATGAGACACAGGTCTGCGGGAAGTCTCACCATACCACCACCATCCATGTGCCGGCCTGTTCCTGGCCACCATCAGATCTACGCTCAGGATGGTGCGACGAGGGCGTGAAGAGTTGGTGGCCTGACAAAGCCTGGCTGACCAAGAAAGTTAACTCCGGGTGCAACAGGAATGATTGGCTACCGGTAACATCTAGGGTTTCAAGACACTGGAAAAGATTGTCCCTCTCACCATGGGCTTCCTTCCCTGGAAACATCTGGAAATGAAATAAGTCCTCTCTGACCTTGGATGGGCCAACTTCCTCTTGAGGTGAGGAGATGGTTACACCCACCCGTGGAGCGGGCTGACCTGCAACCTTTAGACACTCGATGGTACCTTTTCACACAAAGACAAACTGTGTTGGTTGTACATAACATAACATGTACCATTTTAACCACCTTTGAGGGTCCACTACAGTGACATTAAGTGCATTCACACGGTTGTGTGTCCATCACCACCATCCAGCTCCAGACCCTTTTTATCATCCCAAACTGAAACTCTGTCCCCACTGAACACGAACTCCTCATTCTCTCTCCTCCCAGCTCCTGACAACCACCACTTGACTCTTTGCCTTTGTGATTTTTGACTACTCAGTATCTCATGTATGTGGAGTCACACAGTACTTGTTATTTTGTTACCTGCTTATTTCACTGAGCAGAATGTCCTCAGGTTTTATCCATGTTGTAGCATGTGTCCAGATCGCCTTCCTTCATAAGGCTGAACAATACTCCACTGTGTGTGTGTATACATATATCACATTTTGTCCATCCATTCATCTGAGATGGACACTTGTGTTGTTTCTACCTTTTGGCTATTGTGAATAAGGCAGCTATGAACTTGAGTGTACAACTATCTGTCCCTGCTTTCAGTTCTTTTGGGTCTACACTCAGAAGTGGAATTTCACAAGGAAAATTTGTATAAGGCAAGAGCATTATGTCCCAGGAGAAGAGATGTCAATGTCTTCATGCCATGATCCAATATGGAGAAGAAATGCCTAAAAAACTGGGTTACACTAAGACCAGGCAAGACGAGCTAAGGAAGCACGGGGGCAGAGAGAGCTGAGGGGTTCCCTAAGCAATCAGAGAAGGCCCCACAGAGAGGAAATTTGAGCTGGATTCTAACAGATGACTAGGAGTTTGCCTGTAGAAAAAAGTGGAGAAAGGCAGGGGAAAAAACAACCCTTTTCTAAACAAAGTAGACAAAACAGTAAATGCATGTGTCCTTGGACTCAGCAATTGCACTGTAGGAATTCTCTGCAGGTGTCTTCACACATGTCCGTCCGAGGCAGGTGCCCAAACGTCCTCAAGTCCCAACATCTGTAAGACATATACGCTGGAAGCAGCCTGTGTGCCTGTCACCAGGACACGGCTGAGAGCAGCTATGGCACAATCGTGCTACGGATTCCTATACAACCATCAAAAAGGACAAGGGAGGGCTCCATGTGCTGCTACAACAAGAACACCAGATACTTTTCATTAAAAATGATGCCCGCATATGCTCAAATTCTTTCCCTGGAAAGATACACAAAACAGTATCAACAGTCATTACCTTCGAGAGAAGCAACTGTAATTTGAAGAGGGAAATATTCATATTGTATCTGAATGCTTTTTTTTTTTTAGCTGTGTGTATGTATTGCAGTTTTTAAAAAGGTTAACAGCTCTCCGGGTGATGGGATTATAGGCCATTTTTAATATTGTTTATGCTTTCTTAATTTAAAATATGTCAAAGAGGAAAGCAGCCATTTTTCTAGGAATGTGTTTAGTCCCAGTGGCTCCCAAAGGCAGTGAGATGGAGTAAGGTTTAAAGGGCCATCCTTCAGGAGGCCTTTCTAGAACCTGGCACGGATTTCCTTCGGGACAGAGTGGTGTCCTCATCTTCTGAAGACAGAAACTGCAGGGCAGTGAAGAGCACTGGGCCAAAAGCTCGGGGTGGGGAGACTCCCAGAATGCCTGTCCAGCCTTCCTGGGGACTCGACTCCTGCCCCTCTTCTGCACTTTTCTGTTCCCCTCATGGGGGCCCACATCTCTGGGCAGAAACCCAGACATACAGGGTTAACCCCTGAGCCATGCTTCACTGAGCATGGGGGGTAGGGAAGAGGAGAGGAGGCTCCAGGCAGCTTAATAGAATGCAGGTGTGTGCAGGGTTGCTGCAGCGGGAAGCGAAAAGTCTTGACGCCAGCAAGCACATGGGAACCAAGCACACAGGAAGAGGGCACACGGGAACAGAACACAGAAGAACAGAGCACACAAGAACAGAGCACACGAGAACAGGGCCCATGAGAACAGGGCACACAGGAACAGGGAGCACAGAAGCAGAGGAAATGGGAACAGGATCCACGGGAACAGAGCACACGAGAGCAGAACACCCAGGAACGGGGCCCATGGGAACAGGGCTGTGTATGGGAGGAGGCTGTGTGGGCGAGTTTGAGACAGCATTTTGCAGGGAGAGCTTTGGCTTTGGGTTGAGAAGCCCACAGCTGTTTCTGGCCCAGGCCTACCCCATGGTTCCCCTGTGCATGTGTGTGTGTGTACACAGGCTCCTACATGCACACACACACGCACACACACACACACTCACACCCCGCCACCACAGATCTTCTCCCTATGATACCTCGACAACCTGAGTGTGGCCTTCTCTTGCTTTGACCTGCTTGGCCCTGCCATCCCTCCCTCATGGCTGTCATTTCCCTCCTGCTTCCTCTCTCGGGACCCCGCACCTGGCACTCCTCCCTCCCAGCATCATGCTTTTCTCTCTGGAGCCTTGGATGGACTGTACCACTGTCTGGCCACCCCCCCCCACCACCACCATTTCTCAGTGTCCCTTGGCTCTGCTTTCCAGCAGGCATTTTGGGAGCCTGACTTCCACCCCCTTTCCCAAGACCACCTCCCTAGTGGTCAGGAATGGGGCAGAGGCAGGTAGGCCGGCCCCAGCCACTTTAGCAGGTGACTTCCAGCAGCCGCCAGGGGATTTGGGTTTGAGGTGAGAGGGAGTGCAGAGCCTTAGGATAGGGGGGAGAAGGCATCAGAGGGATGGGCAGCAGCTCTGGGGGTCGTTGGGCCCTGCTGAGGGTCCTGTGTCCACCCCCAATTCCCCAGGAAGGTGGGAAGTGAGAGATAGCTCCTGCCTTCTAAGGGGTCACTCTCAGTTTGCCCAAGTTAAAGGGGCAGAAAGCAAGCTATTTCTGTAATTTATTGAGTTTGAGTCCTTGTCTGAGACCTACTGAGGAATCCAGTTGTGAGCATGTTATTCTGACACAGGAAAAGGCTCAGGAGGCCTGGGTGGACCCCTGAGGCTCGCCCCGCTCAGCCCTGGGTGGGCTGGTGTCTGAGTGGGTGTCCCAGGTGAAGGTGAAGCCCCCCCTAAGTGGATGTGGGCCCCTGATTCCATGACTTGGGGTGTCGGGTCAGGGGACTCACTCTGTCGCTGGCTCCTAAGCCAATAGGGTGTGTGTGTGTGTGTGTGTGTGTGTGTGTGTGTGTGTGTAAAACCACTAAGCCAGAACCTGTGCAGGGGAAAAGGCCAGTCCAACTGTGTGATAAATATGTTACCCAGAACTCAGCACTCAAAGTCAGGGTGGGGCAGGGGCCAGCAAGGACCCTCTCCTCTAGCCTGTCTGCATTGGGAGGACCAAGCTCTAGGGGACCATGTTTTTACTTTCTCAACTCCCATTCTCCATTCTCCGCCCGCCTCCTCACTCCACAAAAAAAAAAAACCAAAAAACAAAAAAGAAACGACTGAGCAGGTGGACTGGCAGCAACAAATTGTCCCCCCATTCATTCCCCACCCCCCACAGCCCACAGGTCAGCTGGCAGTGGCTGCATGGAGGACCTAGGACTGGCCATCAGCTCTGGGGATCTCCTTCAGAAGTTCTAAGGAGGCCGGGCACAGTGGCTTACTCACTCCTGTAATCCCAGCACTTTGGGAGGCCGAGGCAGGAGGATTGCTTAAGCCCAGGAGTTTGAGACCAGCCTGGGCAACAGTGAGACTCCATTTCTGAAAAAAAGAAAACTTTTTAAAAAATTAGCCTGGTATGGTGGTGCATGCTTATAGTTCCAGTTACTCGGGAGGCGGAGGCAGGAGGCTCACTTGAGCCCAAGAGTTCAAGGCTGCCATGAGCTATGATCTCGTCACTATACTCCCACTTGAGCAACAGAGCGAAACCCTGTCAAAAGGAAGAGAGAAGAAAGAAGAAGCCACCCTAAGGAATCTCCCTATATAGTTCCTGGGGCTGCTTGTCCCAGACCCCAAATTGGAGCATCCTGTCTGATGACTCCAAGACCTGGAATTGTCATTTGTGGGAATGACTGTGGGAACCACTCTGGAATATCCCGCCTGTGGGGTCTCCTCACCAGCACAGCGCGACCTTGGGCCCCCTGCGTCCCCACACCCAGCCTTTCCTCCCTCGTGGGTTGGAGTGGGGCCAGGCACCCTGGGCGCCCCCACTCTCCGAAAGTCTTCCGGCTCTCTTAGGCATTATTCCTCCCCCAGCCTGGTGACAGGAGCACCGCAAGGAGCAGATGTTTCCAATGAGAGGCCTGGAGGGGGGGCCTGGAAGTAACAGGTAAGCCACACAGCCCGGCTCCCCCGGGGGTGCCGCGGCCCCCACCCCTGAAAACCCAGGCTCCCGACGAATGGGACACTCACACCCTCGGAGCTCAGCTCCTTTCAGGAAATTGCCATGTTAGCCCTTGGCTCCCCCCTTCCCGGGCTGCCCGTCTCCATAGCGACCACCTCCCCATCCTTGAGCCTCTCCCACCCGGCCGGTCCCTCCTCCCCATCTCCCCCATGTCTCATCTGTCTGGGTGGGAACCGGGATTAGAGTTCAGCGGGCCGGGATGCTTTTCCCAGGGCCGCATAGCCTCTGTGATCCCCCGGTGGCCGCCCGGCCCCTGCCCCGGGCTTTTCAATCCCCAGACTTAATGATCAGCCCCAGGCTTCCTCCTCTTCTCTTTCTCTGCCTCTAATAAAGCCAGAGAATTAACCTAGGTTTTAAGTGCCCCAGTTCCAAGTTGCATATCAAAGAGGGCTTCCCGAGCTGCTTCTGCATTTCAAAGGGGCTGATTTCTCACTTTCACTTAAACCGGCACATTTGGGGGGAAGAGTTCTACCCAGAGGTCAAATTCTGGAAAAACAAATGGACCCTCTCCCCTCTCCTGGGCGTGGCGGGCTATTCTCCCATAAGTTGCCGTGGGTGTGGGAAACAGGCCCTGGCACTCAGCAGCCAGGGCCCAATCACTTGTGTCCCCCAGAGCTGCTGTCTTGGACAGGAGGGACACACCTGGGGCAATTCCACGCTGCTCCAGCTGGCCCCTGTGCCTGGCTCAGTTCTATTTCCTGTTTCTTCCAGGTCTTCTGTGCCTGAGCAACCTCCAAGCACTTCCAAGCTAAGTGTGACCCTGGCCCAGTGACTCTGCCCCCGACACAGCCTGGCCCTGCACCCCTGATCCCTGCCCTCTCTCCAGCTTGCTGCAAAGCCATTGCCGGGACTTACTGCTCAGCAGCTGAGAGCTGGACCCTGAGTCTCCGGCTCTCTGTGCCCCCTCTTGCACCCAATGAGACCTGGCCCACACCCTTCCTTGCACGTCCCTGGCATTCACTCACCCTCCTGGGCCCCTGCCACCATCTCCAGGTGCCTCCCACCCAACCTCAACGCAATAAATGTCACCATGACTGCCCCTCCTCAAGGACCTTCTCCTACCCACCTCTGTGAAGCATCCATCTTGCAGACTCCAGTCTCCCTGCAGAGAGAGGCTCTGCCTCAAATTCAGCCCAGATCCGGCACCCATGCTCCACGTTCAAATGAACAAAAAAGCCAGGAACGAGCAGCCCAGAAGAAGTACTTGTAAGAGGCCGGGAGACTGCCCGGCAGCCTTGGAAGACTTCTTCACCCTCAGGGACGCAGGGAGAAGCACTGCCCCAAAGCCAACCTCGGGGGAAATATTTCAACGAAGGATCATTTGGCAGATGATGTCCTGAGAGGCACCGGTCCTAAGGTAGGTCTTCTCTGAAAGGACACGGCTCCGCTTCTTTTCCTTACTCTGTCACTAACTCATTCATTTATTTGTACATTCATTCACTCACATGACCGTTACTGAATGCCTACCAAGTGTCAGGAGAATTAGACAGCAGGGCCAACAGGTGATCACAGGGCAATGGGATGAACCCTCTCTCCCATAAAGGGGCTGGCCACTGGCCATGTGTGTGGTCATTGCCTTACCCTCGCCTTGCAGATCCAAGAAAGACTCCAGACGGGATATTTGATATGAGCTTGAAAGATGGGCAAGGGCTTAGCAGAGACAAATGTGTTCCAGGCAGAGGGAGCAGCAGGTCTGTCCCAAGGCACGGAGGCACCCAAGCTCACCACAGGCAAGGGGGTGTCAGGAAGATCCGTGTGTCCAGCACATGAGAGCTTGGAGGAGGGTGACAGAGATGAGCCTGGAATGCCACGCCAAGGTCTCTACCACCCCTGCTGTGACACCAAGTGCTACCCAGCAAGGTCAGAGTCGGACACCCAAGGTACACTGTGGGGAGGCAGATGCCATGTCTCTGGCCCCCAGGGTCTGTCTCTAAAAAAAGCCTGGTGATGATATCACCAAGATGACCAGTGACTGGAAAGGTCAACAGGACTGTGGTGAAATGGGCTGCTCAGAAGAGACAGGCCAGATTGAAGTGGCGTCATCTGCCTCCACAGTCGTTATCAAAGCCCTCAAGGAACTCCCACCAAGAGAGAGAAACAAGCAGAAGACATCCAGAACAGTGGAAATATCACTCATGGTGAGATTGTCAACATTGCCCAACAGACGCAGCACTGATCTTTAACCAGAGAACTCTCTAGAACCATTAGATCCTGGGGACTGCCAGTCTGTGGGTTGCAGAGCTGGCAGCAGTACCCACAACACCATGGATGACATCCACAAGGGTGCTGTGGCGTGCCCGGCTGGCTAGGAATGCAAGGGGAAGCATTTCAACGAAGGATCATTTGGCAACCCCCAAAAATGTGAAGAGAGAACAGAGTTGAAGAAGGGACAGACGACATAGGTGCAGACACGGGAACGGAAGTCAGCCGAAGGCCACATCCCGACGCATGGCCTCCTGCTGCCCTCGCTGCTAGCCACCTTGCAACATGTGCTCGGACCCTGGCGCTGTTTGCGCTCTCCACATGGGGAAGTGCTACACCCACAGGCCCGTCCCCGGGATCCCTTGCTGGAGACATCACTCATCATGCCATCCTCTTAGATGAGCTGGGAGACTTCGTGGAGCCTGTGAAGAGAAGCTTCTCTCTCCCTGGACAGAGGCAAGGGACACAGGGAAGATCTGGGGCCATGTTCAGGCAGGTGGGTGAGAGAGCACACCAGACACAGGGCAACCCCTGCAATTTTCCAGAAGGAACTCCCACAGCACGGTAGACTGGGGTCTCAGACCCTCTTCCAGTGCCCACATTTTGTGATGCCAGGGGCAGCAATGCAGCCAAGGCTCCCTGGTCAGCCCTCAATCTGCAGCAACAGGGTGAGCTTCCCTGACTGAGCCTCAGCAAACCATCTGCTGTGGGACTCCCATTGTTTCTGCAGCCCACATCTCCTAGAAGGAGTCTGGGCTCCCCGCAGAACGATTGTCCTGGGCATGGGACTTTCAAAGTCACAGAAGAAAATGGGGGTCCCACAAACCTTCATCAGTATGACGCTTGGGACCTAGCCATGCAATAACCCACCAAACACACATTTCTATAGGACACTATAGGCTTCGTGCAAGAGATGTGCTCCCCAGAAGCTGTCTAGGGGTTAAAACCGTGCAATTTGGGTAGTAATTATAGATGTCTCAGGAGGGGTCCATCTTTGAGTGGTGTTTTCTTGCAATTCGGATAATCTGGGTCATCGTCACATATTTTGGGTTTGCTTAAAGCCAGGGACCTCCCTACCTATAACAACAGCACAGACTGTGCACGGCCTGGCACTTCCCACTCGGACCTGCATTTTGTCAAAGGCTCCTCCTAGACTTTGGCACCCACCTACTTGTCTTCACTGGCTGGTGACTGTCCCAGACTCACCTTCACTGCATTGCCCTCCACGCCCTCTGTAACACAGTAACCCAAAACCTGAGAGGGCTTGCACATAATGTTTACCCATTCCAAAGAAGTCACTCAGCCGGGCTCGGTGGCTCAGCCTGTAATCCCACACTCTAGGAGGCCGAGGTGGGTGGATTGCCTGAGTCCGCGGGTTCGAGACCCGCCTGGGCAACTTGGCGAGACCTCATCTCTACAATAAATCAAAAAAATTAGCCGGGCGTGGTAGCGCGCACCTGTGGTTCTGGCTACTCGGAAGGCTGTGGCGGAAGGATCGCCGGAGTCCGGCAGGTCGAGGCTGTGGTAGCCGGGAGAGGCCACTGCACTCCAGTCTGGGTGACAGAGTGAGACTCCAACTCAAAAAAAAATAAAAAATAAAAAATAAATAAAAAACAAAGAAGTCACTCAGAAGTCCAGCAGGGAAAGACACCAGTTTATTAAAGCTTATAGGAGGCACCGATGGCAGCTGGTCAGTGAAAAATCTGCACCTCCGGGCAGTACAGCAAGAAGTTTTATAATCAAAGCAAATCATTCCCGTATGATGTTTACAATTACACTGATTAAGAATGATGACTAACGCATCTCTTCAGAGACCCACCTTGACCAAAGGCTACTCCTTGAGGGGAGAGGCAGAAATAAGCCAGGTATGAGGGAAACAGTCTACGTTCAGACAATACCTCACTCCCCGTTTTGAGCACCCAAAGCTCAGGATGCGCCAAGAGTGAGAAGGAAGGAAAAAGAGAGAAAGACTCCATCCTGCCTTCAGGGAGCTTCCCGGGGGGTCAGGTCCCCCTGAGATGCTCTTCTGCGGGTGTCCATTCTGCCCTTGGTCATGGCTTGACATCCAGGCATTACCACACAGGTGGCACTCGGTTCATCGGCCACAGACACTCAGTGTGGTCAGGTCTCAATCTGGGTCATTTTTAAGGTCACTACAATCCAGGTACCAGGCACTGGCCTCCCCAGAGGCTGCCTTTATCCAGAGACTCATTTCCTACTTTTGCTTCTCCACCATCCAGCCCGTGAGAGGAGGGCTGGGGACAGAGAGAGGACAGAAATCTAACTTTGCTCAAGGATCCTATTTTGTGGACAGGTGCAGCGGCTCACAACTGTAATCCCAGCACTTTGGGAGGTGGGAGGATTGCTTGAGGTCAAGAATTTGAGACCAGCTGGGCACGGTGGCTCACATCTATAATCCCAGCACTTTGGGAGGCACAGGCAAGAGGATTGACCTCAGGGATTCAAGGCCAGCCTGAGCAACATGACAAGACCTCGTCTCTACAATAAATAAATAAAAATTAGTCGGGCATGGTGGTGTGCGTCCGTGGTTCCTGCTACTTGGAAGGCTGAGGTAGAAGGATCACCTGAGCCTAGCAGGTGGAGGCTGTGGTGACCGTGAGCATGCCACTGCATTCCAACCTGGGTGATAGAGTGAGACTCTGACTCAAAAAAAAAAAAAAAGAGTTTGAGACCAGCCTGGGCAATATGGCAAGACCTTGTTTCTACAAAAAGTTTTTAAAAATGAGGGCAATCCTCTTGGGCCCCCTCCTGCTGTGGGAGATTTTCTGTTCTCCCAATAAATTCTGCTTTCTCAAAAAAAAAAAAAAATAGCCAGGTTTGGTGTTGCACACCTCTAGTTCCAGCTACTCAGGAGGCTGAGGCAGGAGGATTGCTTGAGCCCAGGAGTTTGAGGCTGCAATGAGCTATGATCGTACCACTGCACTCCAGCATGGATATAATATAGGGTGACCCTGTTTTATATTGTTTCCTTCTGAACTTTCTGGGCTTCAACTAAAGCACTGCACACTGCCCCCCTCTGTGGACTTGATACCCATTGGCTTCGTGCAAGAGGCCTCACCCGGACCAGGCCTCCTCTCCCCACATCCTCTACTCTGAACCCCCATAGCATCATCTCCTGGATGGTGTTTCTCTAACTGGTCTCAGACCCCGCAGTAAAGTCACCGTGCTCTGCCAACCAGAGCCCACATCTCTGACTTAGCAGCAGAGGCAGGTGTTCAGGGCAATCTGGGTTAGGGCCTCTGGAAACCAAAGGAAATAGCACTGGTGTGATTCAAGGCCTTCAGAGATGAGTCAGCCACAGCCCAGTCGCCATCACCGCCCCCAGCATCACACCCACAGCACTCAGGAGTGATTGTCCTCGGCTTACTCGACAGCAGGGCCCAGCCAGCATTCCTGAAGCCTGGGGATGACTCGCGAGTCTACTGTGAGCTCAACACCAAGGTCACGCTCACCTCTATCTAAAAATGGAAGTGTGAGAGCTCTGAGTAAGGCAGGCTCATGCCTTGGACCTCTTCCCATGAGCCTCTGGTCACCCCAAGCAGTCTGGCTTGTATCTCCCACCTGGGTGCAGAGAGGGGAAGGAGTCCTGGTAGCCAGGTGTCTGCAGCACCTCTGCCCACCCCTCCCTTGCCATAGCTCAGGCAGGCACCTCAGGCTGTGGCCTGCCACTGACGGAATACAGCAGTGGCAGTGATGTTTATCATTTCTTCCATGGCAGATCAAATGGAGGATCCGCCAAGCTGGAGTTGGACATGGAGTTGGATGGTGATTTTCCTTCCGATGGAGGGGGCTTTTCCGGGTGCAGTCAGGTAATTCTGTGGCCATAAATGTGGCTTTGAAGTCCCAGAGGCTTGGGCTCAAGTTCCAACCCTGCCAGGTACCAGCTTAAAGTAGCTTAGCCTTTCTCAGCCTGCTTCCTCCGTAATAAATGAGAATCATGACAATGACGACCCAGTGGGACTACTGGGAGTATGGAATGTCACAGTGCACATCAGTGCCTGGCATGTAGTGAGTGCTCCCTAAACGACTCTGCCATTGTTGTTGCTACTGTTATAATTATTATCATTGTTGCTGCCACTGTCACCACTGTCTCCCTAGGCTGAAGTCTTCTTGATCATAGGAACCTTTGTCTTACTTATTCCTGTATCCTCAGCAACCAGGCACAGTGAGACACAGCCAGTGGGAGCTCACCAGAACTTCAGAAGGCGAGGCGCCCTAGAGAGAGAGAGTGGCATGGGCAAACGCCCCGTGACAGGAAGATCCATGGAAAATGTGAAGAAAATGCTACAGAGAAAAACAGTGATCAGCTGTAGGGCCCAAGCAGATGCCCCAGCCAGCCCTCCTACCTCCTAGTTTGCATGGCAAGACCACTGAAACCTGGGCCTCGACGCCTGCCCGGCACTTTCTGCTGCTCTCTTTGGCCAGGAGAGAAACACCTCAGGTCAGAAACACCTGTGGTGATCTGAACCCCAAAAGAACCAAAGAAGGAGAAATATACTCAGAGGATCCTGAGGTCTTTTGTGTTTAGTTGCCATAAAGAAATACTGCCCCGTGTCTAATCTGGGCAATTTGTTCTTAGAATTGAGTAATTAGGAAGTAGCAGAGGAAGGTGCTGGGGAAGGATGCTGATAGAATGTGGGTGTCTGTCCCTTCGAAATCTCCTGCTGAAATATGATCTCCAACGTCAAAGGTGGGACCTGGTGGGAGGTGATTGGGCCATGGGGGTGGATCCCTTGTGAATGGCTCTCAGTTCAAGGTTGTTTAAAAGAGCCTGGCACCACGTTCTCTCTCCTGCTTCCTCTCTTGCCATGTGACAGGCCTGCTCCCCCTTCCCCTTCTGCCATGACTGAAAGCTTCCCGAGGCCACATCAAAAGCAGATGCCAGTGCCACGCCAGCATCATGAGCCAAGAGCCAAGAACCATGAGCCCAGATAAACCTCTTTTCTTTATAAACTACCCAGGCTCGTGTGTTTCTTTACAGCAACGCAAAATGGATAATACAGAACCAGGCAGGGTCTGTGGTTGCCAAGTGAGAAGGGAAGATTTTGCAGACTAACTCAAAGACAAGGAGGGGGTTCGGCAAGAGAGGGGGTCTGTCTTCCATGTCGCTCCTAACCCTCTGTCCCCATCGGGCCCAAGACACAGGAGAGCAGCCCAGGGCCACCAACCACACTGAAGGCTCATCCCCACACCCACCCATCTTTCCCCAACCTCTTGGAAAACACTCCCTTCCCTTCTCTCTCTTTCTGCAAGAGCCTCCTTCAGCCGGACTCGGTGGCTCAGCCTGTAATCCCACGCCTTGGGAGGCTGAGGTGAGTGGATTGCCTGAGCCTGTGGGTTCGAGACCCGCCTGGGCAACTTGGTGAGACCTCCTCTCCACAATAAATCAAAAATTAGCCGGGTGTGGTAGCGTGCACCTGTAGTTCCAGCTGCTTGGAAGGCTGAGGCGGAAGGATCGCCGGAGCCCAGCAGGTCGAGGCTGGGCGACAGAGTGAGACTCGAACTCAAAAATAAAAGAGCCTCCCTCAACTTAACTTGTTAGTCCTCCCAGGAACTCTTGCATTTAATAAAAACAAGGCCTCAACACCCCGGAGAAGGGGCTCATTGATGCTTCCCTCTCCAGCCCTTGGAAGCCACAGGGAGCAAGGATTCTGTAGGACCTCGCTGAAGGCTCAGGGGTGGGAGGGCAGAATGTCAGGATGGACTAGGCCCGTGGTGGGTCTCCCCAGCTCCGCCTCGTGCCCACACCCCAGCGGCACTGTGGGGTTTTTAAAGCCAGGTTTGCTGAAATTGAATTTACGTACAGTAAAATCCATCCATTTTAAAACATAGTTCTATGAGTTTTAACAAACACATGCAGGTGTGTAACCATCACCACAATCAAGACACAGAACAATCCATCCCCCCATCATTCTCCAGTGCTTCCTTATGGTCAAATTCTTCCCCAGTCCCAGCCCCAGAAAACCTTAATCAGGTTTTTTGTCCTTTTAGTTTTGCCTTTTCCCAAACTGTCATATCATGCAGTATACAGTCATACAGTATTATGTTGCCACTGGAATCTGCCTTCTGTCTTCTAGCCTAATGCACTTGAAATTTGTCTGTTACATGCACCAGACGTTCCTTTTCATGGATAAATAGTGTTCCACTCTATGGACATTTAATGGCTTATCCAGTATTCGGAGGACAATGGGGTTGTTTCCAGTTTGGAGCCATTATGAATAAAGCCATTATAAAAACTTGAGTACAGGTTTTCGTGTAGACATGCACTTTTGACTCTCCAGGTAAATACCTGGAGTGGCATTGCCGGCTCATATGATGCCTGTGTGCCTGATGTAATACTAAGCTTCTGCACTGTTCCCCGAACGGATGCAGCATTTGACATTTCCACCAGCCCTTGAATGGGCATTCCAGTCCTCTATGTTCTTCCTAGTACTTGATATTGTCAGGTTTGTTGTTGTTGTTGTTCTGAATACTTTTTATTTTCAAAAAGTGTATAGTGGTTTCTCAGTGTGATTTTAATTTAGTGATGATGTTAAACATCTTTTCATGTGTTTGTCATTCTTATTTCTTCTTTGTTGAAGCATATGTTCAAATATTTTGCTCAATTTTAAAACTTGAGTTGTTTGCTTTCTTCTTATTGAGATTTGAGCATTTTTATATATTCTAGTTACAAGTGATCTGTCAGACATAGGTTTTGCAAATATTTCTTCCTGTCTGGGTTTTGTTTTTTTTTTTAATAGTGCCTTTCTAAAAACAGAAAGTTGGGGTTTGGTGAAGTCTAATGTATCCATTTTTCTTTTGTGGATTTTGCTTTTGCATCATATCCAAGAAATCTTTGCTAACCCAAATCACAAACATTTTCTCCTATTTTTAAAAATATAATTTTAGGTTTTTTTCTTTTGTACTTTTTCTGTGTTTTTGCATTTTATGCTTTTATGTTTGACTTTTAGGTCTATGATCCATTTTGAGTTACAGGTCAACATTCCTTTCCACCTTTCTTTTTTCTTCTTTTCTTTTTTTATTTTTTTCATATGAAAATCCACAGTTTCCAGCATTATCTTTTTTTTTTTTTTGAGTTGGAGTCTCACTCTGTCACCCAGACTGGAGTGCAGTGGCCGCTCCCGGCCACCGCAGCCTCAACCTGCTGGGCTACGGCGATCCTTCCGCCTCAGCCTTCCGAGTAGCCGGAATTACAGGCACACGCTACCACGCCCGGCTGATTTTTTTTATTTATTGTAGAGCTAGGTCTCGCCAAGTTGCCCAGGCGGGTCTCGAACCCGCAGGCTCAGGCAATCCACTCACCTCAGCCTCCCAAGGCACGGGATTACAGGCTGAGCCACCAAGCCC
>CAUYQG010053935.1:0-14341 GCA_963574415.1 Tarsius wallacei
GCGTGAGAGGATCACTTGAGCCCAGGAGTTTGAGACCATCCTGGGCAACAAAGCAAGACCTTGTTGCTATTAAAAAAAAAATTGAAAAATTAGCCAGGCATGGTGGCATGCACCTAGAGTCCCAGCTACTTGGGAGGCTGAGGTAGGAGGATTGCTTGAACCCAGGAGTTCGAGGCTAGGGTGAGCCATGGTTATGCCACTGCACTCCAGCCCAGGCAACAGAATGAGACCTTGACAAAAAAAAAGGGGGTAGGAGGAGGATGAGGAGAAGAAAGAAGGAAGAGGAAGAAGATGAGGGGAGGGGGAGGAAGAAAGAAGAAGAAAGACAGGGTCTTGGTCTGTCACCCAGGCTGAAATACAGTGGTGCAATCATCGTTCGCTGCAGCCTTGAACTTCTAGGCTCAAGGGATCCTCCCACCTCAGCCTCCCAAAGTGCTGGAATTACAGGCATGACCCACCATGCCCAGTCAATGTGTGGATCTGTTTTGAGCCTTGTGGATGTTTCTGGCCTTGCTTAGTTCTAGGTGTTTCTTTTGTTTTGTTTTGTTTTAGAGTTGGCGTCTCACTCTATTGCCCAGGCTGGAGTGCAGTGGCACGATCATGGCTACTGAAGCCTTGACCTCCTGGGTTCAGGTGATCTTTCTGCCCTAGCCTCTCAAGTAGCTGAAACTACAGGGTCATGCCACCACACCCAGCTATGTTTGTTGGTTTTTGTTTTTTGTTTTAGTAGAGATAAAACACTGTTGCCTAGGCTATTCTCAAACTCCTGAGCTCAAGCAACCCTCCTGCCTTAGTCTCCCAAAGTGCCAGGATTACAGGCATGAGCCACGATGCCCGGCTGCTCAGTTTATTTTAACAAAAGCGTTTCTGGGAGGGATACTGGGGACCTGCAGGATCCTGGGAAGGGCCCTTGAATAAGCATAAATCTGAGCTGTGTCACTGGCCTCGGGCAATGAGAGCCCAGTGAGGTGGTGTCACTTGGGGCTTGAGACTCTCAGGCATTGGGGCTGATGGCCGAGGCCCCGATCTCTCCACAGCCCGCTCCCTGCGCCCACCTGCCTCTCCCTCGGGGCAGTGGGCCCCCGGAATCACCCTCCAGAGGCAGGAGACCCATGTGGCTCTACATCCAAGCCCCAGCTGCACTTGGAGATGCTAAGTCAGTGACTTGCAGAAGGAACCAGGGCCCGGGCCACTCCTGCAGCTGCAAGCATGAGATTTGTCTAAAGGTCATAAAGAAGAATTCTGTTGGTTAGTGGTTAGTACACAGTCCCCTGCCCTCTGTGACTTGGTATTTTCTGCATATGCATTGCTTCAAAAAAAAAAAGACAAGCTTGTGGGGGATTTGAACATAGTCCTTCCAGGACTGGCTTCCAGAGCAAGGCAGAGCTGGCATTGATGGGAACCAGGAGGAAGTGGGCGGGGAGGGCAAGGTTGGCAGGGAGGGTGGTGGCCCATGGGGCCATAGTTCCTGCCCTGTGCTCCCAGCTCAGGCCCCCATGGAGGAGAGAGCCCTCAAGGTCTGGGCTTGTCACTGTTTGTTGTAGCTTGGGAGAGGGGCTTTGGCGCAGGGGCTGGAACACTGGGTGGGGCATCTCTGCCACCCATTGGTGGAGGCTGGGAGGATGTCCCTAGGGAGTGAGATGGGAGCCAGGGATGGGGTGCCAGGTCGGCAGGGACCTGGTGTCTGTGAGGAGTTTTGGGGTCTTCCCACCTGGGCTCCCTCCCGACTCACAGGGCAGGTTCCACGTGAGCTCGCCACACGGATGCACTCTGGGAAATGTCCCTTCTCCCACACCAGGTGTGTCCCCTGTACCTGAGCCTAGCTCTGTCACCTGTTCAGGTGCCCCCTCCACTGAGGCACCCCCTCTCATGCCTCATCCTCTCTCGGGAGCTTCCTGTGGGCACAGTCTTCTCCTCTGTCACCCTCTTCAGGCCTGGCTTCACCCCAATACCCACTTCCTGGGGTCTTTGCTTTCTCTCATGAGGGCCTCGCCTGCTGCAGGCCAGCTCTGCCGGGCTGCCCCAAGTTCTCACTCTTGTTTTGCTTGGCAGCACATTTGTTTAAAATTTAAATTAAGTTTTTGTAGCGTTTATTTTACTTCCCAATTTTCAGTGTACAATTGGATAAATTTTGACAACTGTACACAGTCATGCAACCACCACCGATCAAGACACAGGACAGCCCCATCACCCCACAAGCTCCCACGTGCCCTTCTGCAGCAATCCCCTTCTTTGAGCCCTGGGCCCTGGAAACTGCTGATCTGCTTTTTTTCTTCCTCCCTCCCTTCCTCCTTCCCTCCCTCCCTCCCTCCCTCTCTCCTTCCCTGCCTCCGGTTTTCCGGACTGGAGTGCAGTGGCATGCTCACCTCTGGGGACCTAGGCAAACAATTCTTCCATCTCAGCTTCTGAGAAGCTGAGCCTACAGATGCTTGCCACCACGCTCAGTTAATTTTTTAAAAAATTTTTGTAGAGACGAGGTCTTGTTATGTTGCCCAGGTTGGTCTCGAGATTCTGGGCTCAAGCAATCCTCCTGCCTTGGCCTCCCAAAGCGCTGGGATCACAGGCATGAACCACCATACCTGGCCAGATCTGTTTACTGTTACCAGCAGTTTGACTTTTCTAGGATTTCTTATAAACAGTATCATACACCTTTCACGTCTGGTGTCTTTTGCTTAGCATCATGCTGGTGATACCATCCACATTGTCTCTTGTATCAAAAACTCCTCTCTTTTATTGCTGAGTCCAGCACCATTGTGTATAAGTGTCGGGGCGGGGGGAGATTTGTTTATGCATTTGCCAGTTGACGGACCTTTGTTTCTTTTCAGTTCTTAGTTTTTATGACTAGTGTTGCTATTCATATATATACAAGTCTTGGTGTGGACATGTGTTTTCATTTTTCTTGGGTAACTACCCAGGATTGAAAGAACTGGGTCATGTGGTGTCTGTTTTACTTTATAAGAAACTGCCAAATGGTTTTCCAGAGCAAATGTTTGCATTCCAGAACAAAACTTTGCATTCCCACCAGCAATGGATGAGAGTTCCAGTTGCTTTGCATCCTTATCAACACTTGGTATTGTCAGTCATTTCAGTTTTAGCCATTCTAGAAGGGATAGTGGTATCTCAACATGGTTCTAATTTTTTTTCAGTAATGATGAATGATTTCAAGCATCTGTATTACTTAGCTTGGACTTCTGTAACAAAATACCATAGACTGGATGACTTAAATACTAGACATTTATTTCTCACAGTTCTGAAGCCTGGTAAGTTCAAGATCAAGGTGCCGGCAGATTCGGTTCTTCATGGCTTACAAATGCTGCCTTCTCTTTGTCTCTGTGTCCTTACGAGGGATGGAGATAGAAAAGAGAGAGAGAGAGAGAGAGAGAGAGAGAGAGAGAGAGAGAGAGGAAAGAAGAGAAAAGAGAACACTGTTGTCTTTTCATCTTATAAGAAAACGAATCCCATCATGGGAGGCCCCAGCCTCATGACCTCAACTGAACCTAATTACCTCCCAAAGGTCCCACCTCCACATATCATCACGTGGGGGGTTAGATCTTCAACATAGAGATTTGGGGGGGAACATATTCAGTCCACAACCGTATATTTTCATGCATTTTGCCATCTGCACATCTTTTTTGGTTAAAGTATTTGTTCAAATCATATGCCAATCTTTTATCTACAAGTTTTATAATTTTAGCTCTTGTATTTAGGTCTATGAGCCATCTTGAGTTGATTTTTTTATATGGACTGAGTGCACTGAGGTACAGATCATTTTTTTCTTTTTTACATATAGATGCCTAATGGTTTCAGCATTATTTATTGTAAAGATTATGCTTTGCCGGTTAAATCAGCTTGTCACCTCTGTAGAAAGTCAATATGCCATATATTATTGGGTCATTTCTGGAATATTCTGTTTTATTCTGTCCTATTGATCTACACGAGCTGCATTTTATGTGGATGTATGTATTTTTATGCCAGGACTATAGTGTCTCGATTACTGGAGGTTTATAATAAGTCTTGAAACCAGGGAGTATAAGTCCTTCAATTTTGCACTTCACGTAAAAAATTACTTTGGCTTTCCTAGATCCTTTTAATTCTTTTGATTTCTACACACATTTTAGAATGGGTTTGTCATTTTTCTACAAAGAAAAAAAAAGCCTGCTAAAATTTTAATTGGAATCATGTCAATTCTTTAGATCAAA
Source organism: Tarsius wallacei (assembly GCA_963574415.1). NCBI lineage: Eukaryota > Metazoa > Chordata > Mammalia > Primates > Tarsiidae > Tarsius > Tarsius wallacei. The sequence goes on from CAUYQG010053935.1 coordinate 4,200, forward strand.
CTGGGGGCAAACTGACGTTTTAAAAATACCAGGGAGCTAAGATCATTGATTTGAGAACATTTTCTTATTAATGACATAAATATTTAATGCTTTAGGTTTTTTTAAAAGACAGCTTTAGCTGCATCCCACACATATTGACATGTTGTATTTTCACCTTCATGAAGCTCAAAATACTTTCTAATTTTTCATGTGACTTCCTCTTTGACCCCTGGGCTATTTAGGCATATATAATTTTCAAATATTTTGAGATTTTTTTTTCCAGCTGCATTTTGGTTATTGGGTTCCGTTGTGGTCAGAGAACATACTTTGTACAATTTAAAACATTTAAAACGTATTGTGACTTGTTTATGGATTGGAATATGGTCTATCCTGGCAAATGTTCTGTATGCACTTGAAAAAGAACGTGTGTTCAGCTGTTGGCAAAATGTTCTCTGTAAACGTCAAGCAGGTCAAGTTTGTTGCTTGTGTTATTCAGGTCTTCTACATCCTTACTAATAATTTTCTCTCTACTACTTTGATCAGTTACTGAGATCATTATTATTATCCTCAACTGTAACTTATATTTCTTCTTTCAATTTTTTCATTTTTGGCTTCATGAACACCGAAGATCTCTTATTAAGCACATACTCATCTAAAATTATGATGTCCTTTTTTTTTTTTTTTGAGTTGGAGTCTCACTCTGTCACCCAGGCTGAAGTGCAGTGGCCACTCCCGGCCACTGCAGCCTCAACCTGCTGGGCTCAGCCTTCGATCTTCCTCCTCAGCCTTCCAAGTAGCAGGAACTACAGGCGCGTGCTACCAAGCCTGGCTAATTTTGGATTTATTGTAGAGATGAGGTCTCGCCAAGTTGCCCAGGAGGGTCTCGAACCCTCAGGCTCAGGCAATCCACTTACCTCAGCCTCCCAAAGTGCTGGGATTATGGGCTGAGCCACCGAGCCCGGCCGTGATGTCCTTTTAACATCCTCTTTATCCCTTGAAATACCTCTTGCTCTGAAATCTGCTTTGTCTGATGTTAATATAGCTACTCAAGCTTCCTTTTAGTGTTCACATGGTGTATTTTTTCCATACTTTTAAGCTGTCTGTGTCTTTATATTTAAAATTTTTTTTTCATAGACACAAATAGTTGTGTCTTTTTATACAGTCTGGAACCTCTGCCTTTTAATTTAAGGGTTTAGTCCATTTATATTTTTTATTGTGGTCAACCATACATAGCATAACATTTGCTAGTTTAGCCATTTTTAAGTGTATGATTCAGTGGCATTAATTACTTTCATATTGTTGTGTAACCATAACCACCATCCATCTCCAGAACTTTTTTTTACCAACCCAAATGAAAATTCTGTATCCATTAAACACTAACTCTCTATTCTCCTCTCTACCCCCAGCCCCTGGTGACCACTGTTCTCCTTTCTGTCTCCATGAACTTAACTATTCCAGGGGACCTCTAGTTCAAGTAAGTTTAATGTAGCTATTGATATCATCTTGCTATTTGTTTTCCATTGGTTCCATCTGGGCTTTGTTCATATATTTTTTATTATTTCTTTTGGGTGGAGGACTTTTTTCATGATGTGTTTTTAATTCTGTTCTTGGATTACTGGCTATATTTCTTTGTTTTGTTTTCCTAGTGATTGCTCTAGACTTTGCAATATACATCTGCATTAGTGTCGTGTGGCTGCTGTAACAAGTTACCACAAACTGGGTGGTTTAAACCAACAGACATCTATTCTTCAACAGTTCTAGAGGTCAGAAGTCTAAATTTAAGGTGTTGGCAGGGTCTTACGCCCTCTAGGAAAAATCTGTTTCCTGTGTCTCTGGCTGCTGGTGGCCGCCAGCATCCCTGAGCTTGTAGCAGCATCGCTCCAATGTCTGCCTCCAAAGCCACATTGCTTCTTCCTCTTTTCTCTGTGTATCCCTCTTCTGGGTGTCTCTGATAAGTACACTTGTCATGGGATTGTTGTTTGTTTGTTCTAAACACATTAACATTAATGTGGTTCTGGGGATTAGCATGTGGACAAATCTTTTCGAAGGCTACCATTTAACCTACTACAACATCTTAAACTTATTACAGTCTACCTTTAAATAATACTTTCATTTCCTTACCCTGACTGTGTCCTATGATTGTTGTATGTCTTATTTCTGCATGCATTATAAGTTTCACAATATATTATTTTTGCTTAAAAATATCATTTGCCTTTTAAAGAAAATTTTTTTAATTGAGAAGAAAGACTTTTATATTTACCCACATATTTACCATTTCTGGTGTGTTGTTTCTTTTTCCATCTGGTATCTTTTCCTCCTGCTTAAAGGACTTCCTTTAACATTTCATGTAGTGCTGGTTGGATGTTAATGAGCTTGTGTACCTACAGAAATAGATTCCGTGTCAAAAGAAAGATATTTTAAAAGATACCGAGTTCTAGGTTGACAACGTTTTCTTTCAGTACTTTAAAGAAACTGCTCCTGTATCTTCTGGCTTAAATAGTTTTCAGTGAGAAGTTGGTTGTCCTTCTTTGTTGCTCTGAAATATGCCTTTTTTTCTTTAAGATTTTCATTTTGTCATTGTTTTTCAGCAATGTTATTATGATTTGTTGAGCCTTTTGATTCTGTGGGTTTATGATTTTCATCAACTTTGGAAAAACTTTGATCATTATTTTATCTCTCCTCTCCTTCTTGGACTCCAAATACAGGTTTGTTAGGTAGCTTGGCATTATCTCACATATCACAGCAGCCATTTTCATTTCATTTTCCATCTTTTTTCTTTCCATGTTTCATTTTGGATGGTTTCTGTTACTATGGTTTCTATTTCACTGATCTTTTCTTTAGTGGTATCTACTTTGCTTTAATCCTCCCATTGTATTTTCATCTCGAGACTGTGTTTTTTCTTCTGGATACTTTGAGTCTTACAAGAGATCTTCCATTTCTCTCCTCATCACACTTTTGTTTTTTTCTACCTTTGTGAACATATGAAGTATACTAATAAGAATGCTTTAACAGGCCGGGCTCGGTGGCTCAGCCTGTAATCCCGTGCCTTGGGAGGCTGAGGTGAGTGGATTGCCTGAGCCCGCGGGTTCAAGACCCGCCTGGGCAGGCGAAACCTCATCTCTACAATAAATCAAAAAAATTAGCTGGGCGTAGTAGCGCACGCCTGTAGTTCCGGCTACTCGGAAGGCTGAGGTGGAAGGATCGCCGGAGCCCAGCAGGTCGAGGCTGCGGTGGCCAGAAGCGGCCACTGCACTCCAGTCTGGGCAACGGAGTGAGATGCCAACTCAAAAAACAAACAAACAAAAAAAGAATGCTTTAACATCTTTGTCTACTAATTTTATCATCTGTGTTATTTCTGAATTTTTTCTACTGATTGATTTTTCTCCTGGTTATGATTCATGGTTTCCTAATTTTTTGTCTGTCTGGTAATTTTTAATTAGGTGTTGGACATTGTGAAAATTTATATTGTTGAGCACTGGATTTTAAAAAATATTTCTTTACATATTTTGGTGTTCTTTCTGAGATGAAGTCAAGTTATTCGTAATCAGTTTGATTATTTTGAGGCTTGCTTTTACACTTTGTTAGGGTAGATTCAGAACAGACTTTAGTCTAGAACCTCTCTGGTCCCACAACTCAGGCAATACCTATCTGAGGACCCTTCTTATGTCTTGTGTGTTAGAAGGTCTTTCTCTGTGGCTGGTGGAATCAACTATTCCCTGCTTGAGCTCTAGTGGTTATTTTACTTACTCCTTTCCTTTGGTTCTTTTCCCAGTGTAAAATGCTAGGAAACCTTCTTTGCATGCATGTGTAGATCCGTACCTGATCAATGACTCAAAGGGAACTTCTGCAGATCTTCAGAGCTCTTTCTCTCTTTAGGTAGCTCTGTCTATTCTGGTACTCTGTCCCTCAAATTGTGGTTCCTTGGTTTTCCCACAATCCAAGATTTATCTCTTCAACCCCAGGCCATGCTTGGGTTTTCTGTCCTATGCTGCAACCTGGAAGCTCTCTCCTCCAGGCAGTGAGCTGAGGCACACATGAGGCTCACCTCATTTTACTCCCTTTCTCAGGGATTGCTCTCCTGTGCTATATTGTTCAGTGCCTGACAACCATTCATTACTGATATTTTGTCTGGAAGACAGGAAGGTAAATTCAAACCCTGCTGTTTCCATCATGTCTGGAAGAAGCAGCCTTCATATTGCCAGAGCAAGGTTCTATATCAGCCTCATCCTCACCAGGAATCACTAATCCAGGCTTTTCCTTGGATTCCTAGACCCCAGACTTCCCTGCTTCTCTTTCCATCCTTCCCTTGGGTCTCTTTGGACTCCTTTTTCTCCACATTCCTGGAAGGTGCAGTGTTGGTTCTTGGTCCTTCTCACACTACCTACCTTTCCCGATGTTGTCTTTTGCTTCTACAATTCCTGTCCCTCCTCTCTGAAGCTCGCTCTCTAATCTCTGTTCCAGCTCTGGCCCTGAGCTCCAGACTTACATTTCTTTTTGTTTCTTTCATTTATTTTTATTGGATAAAATGCACATAACACAAAATGTACCATCTTAACCATTTTTAAGTTACAGTTTGGCAGTATTGCGTACATTCATATTATTGTGCAACCATCACTACCATCCATCTCCAGAACTCTTTTCATCTTGCAAAACTGAAACTCTATACCCATTAAACAATAACTCCCTCCCCTCCTCCCTTAGTCCCTGGTAACCACTGTTCTACTTTCTGACCTGACCCACATTTTTAATTGCCCGGGACACAGCTGTCCTTGGAGCACAGCTCCCCAGACTCACCATATCCGAGTCAGAACTTGCCTTTTCCCCTGTCCAGCTGGTATCCCTGCCTCGTCCCCTCTGACTCCAACTCTGCACTGGCTGCCGGAGTGTTTCAGTCCTGGACACTTGATCTCATTACTGTGCTGCTCTAATCCTCCCTAGGTCCCAGGTCCCAGGTCCCAGACCCCAGGCAGCATCTGATGCCTTGGGTGCTCTAGTGCTGCTGGCTCTGTGATCTTCCTGCTCACTACAGGTTGTCTCCTTCCATGCCCCGACCTTTCCAAATTGTTTCTAGTCAGGCCCCTGAAACCCTGGGCTCTTTTCAGGCCTTTCTGATGCCATGGTCTTGACCCAAGATGCCGTCATCCCACCCACCCCAAGAACTTGTAAGTCACATAAGGAGTGGGGTCATTCCTTGAGGGTAGAGTTAGGGAGAGGCTGGGCCTGGGGACCCCAGTGTCCGGAACTGGGTGGAGTGGCTCCCACAAAGGAGACTTAGAAGAGAGGGTGCAGGGAGCCACCAGTCCACTGCCACCAGTCCACCCTCCCTGCCACCAGTCCACTGTCCATCACCCTCACTCTCCCTCTCTCCCTCCATCGCTAGAAATCCGACACCAGTGGAAGTTGCAGCAGAAGTTGGAAGCAGGATAATTATAGTGAGCCGAACAGGAAGGCGTCCAGGGCCAGGGAAGGAGCTGGCAGCCTTGGGCTGGGTGTGCAAACAGCTTTGGAGTGACGGGAAATGCCTCGAAGGCTGGGGTGCCTCGGAGTTGAGCCGCTTCCCGAAATAATCCAGGGGGCAGCTGTCTCGGATGCTGAAACTGGGTCTGGCCGCCTGAGCTGCAGGAAGCCCCAGGCCCCACACAGCCCCAGGCCCACACAGCCCCACTCTGGGAACAGATGGAGCCGGGATTTTTTTTTCTTTTACCAAAGTCAGCTGGTAAGCGAACAGCTTGTCTAGAGAAAAGTGTGTTCCTCCCCCTCTCTCTTTTGGCAATGGACCAAAACTGCCACTGCCCCCACCCCCATCCCCACCCCACCAGCCTCCCTTCCTTGTAAGACTTGGGCTGCAGTGAGCAGAGGGGTATCGCAGGCCTTTCTCACCTAGGGGCTCATGCGTTGTCACTCCATGGAGGGTGTAACCCAGGGAGCATCCTGGGCTCCTTGTTCCATGGAGGCCCGGGCTGAGATGGGCAGCAGATTCCAAGGGGCCTGGCTGGGTGGCACGTGGATGATGAGGATGTCCCAGGAATGGTTCTCCTAAGAAGGGCCTGCCAACGGGCCTGAGAGGACAGCAATGGCATGTGTTCATTCCTTTATCCACGAGCATTTCACACTGTTGGGTTGTCTGTTACCTGGAATGGCAAGGCATTAATGCCCAGGGAGGTTTTTACATTTGTGCAAATCACTGTGCACAAACCATTCCTAACAGGCCTTCCTGAGCCCCTCCTGTATGTAGGCCTGGGGATCAGAGCTGAGGATGAAGAGAGCTTGCCCCAGGCTCGGTCTCAGGAGAACTACAGCCTGGGGTGGAAGAGACTGAGCAGGGCAGTGTTTGGAGGGCAGTGCTTTAATTGGATGCTGGGATGTCAGCCCCAGGCACGTCCTATCCTCTCTGTGACCCTGACAAATCACTTCCCTCCCTGAGCCTCAGTTTTCTGTCAAAAGGAGGAAATAAGGAATCTATTCTTTATAGGGTTGTTATGGAAGCGAGAGAAGAGTATCCATCTAAAGAGCTTGAAACTTACCAGGCATAGAACATTCAATAAATGTTAGGTGACATCATTGCCATCATCACCATTATTGCCATCTTCACCGTCATCACCGTCATCACCATCACTGTCATTGTCGTTGTCACCATCATCACTATGACATCACCATCATAATCATCACTGTCACAGCCATTATCATCACTATGACATCATCACCATTGCTGCCATTGTCCTCACCACGATGACATCATCACCATTATCATCGCCGTCACAATCATCATCAAGCCCCAAAACAGTGCTGAGAGTCCCTCCCTCCACAGGCCCTGGTGAGGATGCAGCAGCGTGAGATATGGGAGGGGCCTGGGCCACCGCCCAGCATTCAGGCTTAGGCGCTAAAAAGCTAGCACATCAGGTGAGCCTCCCCTGGGTTGTGCGTGTCTCCTGGCTCAGGCTCTGCTTGTTGGAAACCCACAGCAGCACCCATCACACTGGAGGTCCTGGGTAAATGCTTGCTGGCTGACCTGCAGACCGCGGCCTGTCCACTCTCCCGGGGGAGGCCGATCCAGACCTGCCGCTTCTCCTCGCAGCCCTTGCAGCCTGCCCAGCTGGCCACCCCTGCACGCCAGGATGCCAACATTAGAGCTGGGCTCAATTCTAGGTTTTCTGCTCCGAGCTCCGGACTGTGTCCTTGATCTCTGTGCTAGGCTGGTGGGCTCACCAGCTTGGCTGAAAACGCAGAGGCAAATGAAGGCCCTCCAGCTCCACAGTCCCTGTCCCTTCCCCTTGTCTGGAGCAAAGAGGGACAGTGTGATGTTGTAGAAAGTCCTGACTCCATCCTTACCGGGCCTCTTGGCATGTGTGTAGTCTGCCCGTCTTTGACCCTGAGCTTCCTTATCTGTAAAATGAGAATGGTCCTCCTGCTTAGTCTAAACCCAAAGGTGGGAGTCAGTCGTAAGGACCAACTGAAATACTGGTGGGTAGGGCTTTGAATGGTGCTATCAGCTAAACAACAGCCGTGGCCAACCCTGACAGGACCCTCACCTTTCTTCAGTAGCTGTGGCCCAGATGGCTGGGAGCCTCCCCAAACCTTCTCCCTACTGGGTACACAGTCAGGCGACATTTCCCAGCCTCCTTTGCAACCTGACATGGCCACACAACTGAGTCCCAGTCAACAAAATGTAAATAAATGACACATGACATCACTGGGCCTGGTCCCCAAACCCAGTACTCTGAGTGGCCCTTGGTGTTTCTTAATGCCCGGGTGATGCAGATAAGCGACCTTGGAAGCCATATTCTGGAGATAGTGGAGCCACAGACAGAATCTCCCTGGGAGGAGAGCTGCCTGCCAGCTGGGAACTTTTGTTTTTAACTTTACATGAGTAAGAAATGTTCAAACTCTTATGCATTTGGTGTTTGTTACAGCAGCTGGTGTAGCAAACACAACAGCACCTTGACTAAAACAACTACATGGACGCTGCAGTTTAGTCATTCATTTTATACATAAATACATAATTTTATTTCAATGATGTATATATTTTTAAAATTTCGAAATTTTATTTGCTCCTTTTTCAAAGTTTATTGACTGTTTGATAGTCTTCTTTACTCATATATATATGAAAAGACAGCATATATATATATATACTTGTATGTATATATATATGAATATATTAAAAATTATACATATATAATTTTTTTTATAGAAATGAGGTCTCACTATCCCAGTTTGAACTCTTGGCTTCAAGCAATCCTCCCACCTTAGCCTCCTAATGTGCTGTGTTTACAGGCATGAGCCACCGTGCTCAGCCCATTCATATTTTCGAACCCTTCTTTTCATTCTTTCTATGCATTGAGAATCTTTATTTTATGTTCTGTGTCAGATGAGGCTAAAATCTGAGGTCTGCTGTCCTGCTGTGCTGTCTGCGGCATATGTCGACACTTGCTCATGGTGCCTTTTTCCCTTATGTGTCTTTGTGAGTTTTGACTGTCCTCCTTTCAACCCAATCACTACCATTCTTTGCAGGCTGATAATTCCAGAGATAATTCATACCTGCCTTTGCTGGATACCTAGGGCCACTTTGAGTTGGCCCCCTTTATGTTAAATTCTTAGTCTAAGGATTTTAGGTTCACATGGTGAATGTACAACTCACATTAGGGCCGTGGTTATGATCCCTGGCTCAGCCCTCCTGGCTTGTGGTTATGATCTTTAGGGAATGTCCCCCCCACCCCCGCTTTTCACCCAGTACCAAGATTGACACAGGCAAGTGACGTTTCCTCGCTGTCTTTTTCTTCAGAGCCCCCCATCTTTCCAGTAGTGAAAGCACAGCCCCTTGGGGATACCAGCTTCCTGTGGGGCTTCTTGATTTCTCCTGTGGGTTTAGACTTTCTCCCATTCCCCAGGGCCATATGTGATCATGACAAAGGAAGAGCAGGTGACCAGGCATGACAGATGTCCCCAGGGCAAAGCTAGCTTAGCTTTGGCAACTGCTTATCTCTTGGGATTTCGCTTTCACTTTTAGTTCTTTGGCTTGTCTTTTCCTTTTTCTTGCTTCCTCAGTGTGATGCATTTTAATACATACATTATAGATATGTATATGTGCACCTATAAAAATACATTCATGTATATACATCCAGATAGATTATTTTTTTCCCCATGGCTTTGCAGTGAGACTCTTGTTCACTGAATTAGTCTGCCGGGCTGTGGAAAATAAAAGCATTTTCTGGTAGCGTATAGTAGATTTTTTGATAAGCAGCAAAGTATCTTTAAAATGCTCTCTCCCTCTCTCTGCCCCTCCCGGAATCTCCACGTGGAGACATCTGCTCCCCAACCATCCATTCAAGGCAGGCATCCCCTTATCCTGCTCTGTCTTCCAACCCTGCCCCAGTCCAGCCTGGTAATAGGGAGAGGGGCAGCATTCATCCATAGATAATCTTCTCCATCACATTAGCACAGGTTCCATCCATGTGTGTTTCACACCTGCGAATTCAACCAACTTTGGATCAAAAATATTGCCCCCCAGAGAATAAAAAAATGATAATATAGGCCGGGCACGGTGGCTCACACCTGTAATCCTAGCACTTTGGGAGGCTGAGGCAGGAGGATTGTTTGAGCCTAGGAGTTCAAGACCAGCCTGGGCAACATAGTGAGACCTCGTCTCTACAAATAAATCAAAAAATTATCCGGGCGTGGTGGCACACACCTGTAGTCCCAGCTACATGAGAGGCTGAGGTGGAAGGATCAGCTGAGCCCAGGAGGTTGAGGCTGTGGTGAGCTATGGTGATGTCACCATTCCAGCCTGGGCAAGAGAGTGAGACCCTGGTCAAAATAATAATAATAATAATAATAATAATAACAACAACAACAACAACAAAGATACAATACAAAGGAATACAAATGTTTAAAAAAACCAATTCTGTAGAACGATGATTTACATTGCATTTACACTGTAATAGGTATCATAAGTAACCTAGAGATCATTTGAAGTATTTGGGAGGATGTGCGTAGGTTATATGCAAATACTCCGCCATTCTATATCAGGAACTAGAGCATCTGTGAATTTTGGTATGCTTGAGGGGTCCTGGAACCAATCCCCAGGATGTGAAGGACAACGGTGTATGTCACCAACAAAAGGTTTTGGTGGTTTCCTCTCAGGGACAAAATTAGTGTGGGACATGCTG
>CAUYQG010053939.1:0-49089 GCA_963574415.1 Tarsius wallacei
TTTATTTTATTGTGATATTGAGGGGTACAGTTAAGGGTTAGGTGCTTCCAGGTTCTTGCTATTGTGAACAATGCTGCAATAAACATACGAGTGCAGGTATCTTTTTTATAAAGTGATTTGAGTTCTTCAGGGTATATTCCCGATAGGGGGATCACGGGGTCATATGGGAGGTTGGTGTTTAGAGCTTTTAGGAATCGCCACACTTCTACACAGTGTGGTTATACTAAACTCATCATCTCTGAGTGTGCCACAATTTAACCTCTCTGTCTTTTATCATATGCTTATGCGTCTCTTGGGAATTCTCTGTCTCTCTTTATCCAATGGGCAAATACCTACTCATACTTTGATACCTAGAAGCATCACCTTCTGTCAACACCTTCTCCAGCATGCCTGATAAAAGATGTTCCCTCTCTCCTCTAAGCCACCAAAAGTCTGCCGGACCTCCACGTGTCACTCCAACACATTGCACTGTCACCTGACTCCAGCGTGCTTGCACGTCCTCATAACATACTGGTATTTGGAAGAATCTTATTAAATGTATTCATGAATGAACCGAAGCACTGATGGTTCTAACATTTATTAGTATCGACCTTAGGGAACTTAATTTGGGGTTTAAGCTTATTCAGAGTCTTCTTAAAGTTATGTTTGTTTAGAAAAAAAACATATTTTTATTAAGTTTATTGAAATTTATTGGAATGAGATATTTTGCTCTCCTAACTGCTAATTAAGAGTGGTTTTTTCTGGGACCTTCCTTTGTCGCTTCTCTGATAGCAAGTGCTCTAGTTGTAGAATCTCTGATAAGTTCCCTTACTCTCTGTTCCTGAACTGGTGGTTAATTTACTAACGACAGTCTTGGTTATGACAGTCTCAATGCTGTTGCACCCCTAGCCTTTGTGTGCAGTAGAAAAAGCCAACTCATCTAGGTGAGGGACTACTGAGACGCATTTAAAAGAAATCAATTTTTTTTCCCTTTATTTACCTCACTTCTTCTGACACCACATATGTGGGTCTTGCTCCCACATGGACCAAGTTTCCGATACTAGCTGGGCGTTCTGCAATTCGATTCAATTTTGGCACTAACTACCCAGAGTTAGCACAGACCTCACAGGTTAACAGCTCAGTCCCACAAGACTGGCTCCAGCTTCAAATGCCAATTCCCGTACTTCTGATCAACTGGCTGTAAATTGAAGGTGACCACAACCCCCTCCCTGGGCTCGATAATTTGCTAGACAGCTCACAGAACTTAGGAGAACCGTCGTCTTACCATTACCAGTTTATCATAAAGAACAACTCAGGAATAACCAAATGGAAGAGACACACAGGGCAAGGTATGTGAGAAGGGGCTGGAGCTGCCGTGCCCTCTCCAGGCCCAGTACTCTTCCAGCACCCCCATGTGTTCCCAACCCAGAAGTCGCTGGCACCCCGTTGTGTAGGGGTTTTGTGGGGGTTCTGTTACGTGGGCAGGATTGGTTAAATCAATGGCTATTGGTGATGGGACTCGATCTTGATGGAGGGGTGAGGCTGAAAGCTTCAGTCCTCTAATCACATGACTGGTTCCCTTGGCAACCAGTCCGTATCCTGAAGCTGTCTAGGGACCCCGGCCACCAGCACTCATACCACTCTGGACATTCCAAGGGTCTTTGAAACTCTGGTGTCAGGAACCAGGGACTCAGGCCACATAGTATGATAAAAGATGTCCTATCATCCTTATCGCTCAGGAAACTACAAGGGTTTGAGGAACTCTGTCAGGGACTGGGGGCAAAGACCCAATATTTGGTTTTTATTATATCACAATATCATAGCATTTCTTCCTCTGGGCTGATGCAGACAGAATCAAGATGCAAGTCTCGGTAGAGTACGGGTAGGATTTTAGGCCCCACTTACTCCCAGCTTCCCCTGACCCCTGACCCCTGACCCAGTACCTTTGTGTAGGGGACAAGCTGTATAGCCATAACCTTTGGCTGCAGTTCTGACTCTGCAGCCCTGCACCTCATGTGGCCCCATGACTGCCCCAACCAGACGTGGCATCAGCCTTACTATCCAGGGCAGTCAACCTCTACTAGGTGACCGTTTTTCTTAAACTACTGAGAGGAGCCAATCAGTCCACACAAATGGGAGTTTTCATAGGCCTGTGATGGATCCCAACTAAAATGTGGCTTTCACCCAAAGCCTCTTTGCCGTGCTTCTTATGAAGCACAATTTAATTACAATACAGCAAGTCCTCCCCAGTCTAATGAGATATCCCTAAGAACATGAACGTGCTGATACGAATGGAAATGGCAGTCACACATAAAATAAATTAGCCCGTGTCCAATGAAGTTAGGAAATACTTCAGATAAATAGAGGATGCAAAGTGGTATTTATTCACTCAATCAACAAATATTTATTGAGCCTCTATTATATGACAAGTATTATTCTAGATCCTGGGAAAACAGAGATTAACCAAGTAAACAACACTCACGAAATTTACAGTCTAATGGGAGGAGAAAGACAATAAATTTTAAAATCTCTGCTGTGTCATGTGGTGATAAATGCTGTGGAGAAAAATACGTTGGATGAGAAGACTGAGGAAAGTCCTGGTAAGGAGTGGGGCATTTGATATCGGGGGTAGCATGGTCAGGAGAGAGCTCACACAGAAGGAGCATGTATCAGGGGAAGACCAAGGGCCCTGAGCCAGAAGTCGTGTGTGTGTGTCTGGCCCATATCTGCCTTCAGTGTTTGTCTTTGTTTAATCATTTAGAAGAGCAATTGTAATATTAAAGGCTTAGCTCTTTGAATTCCATGTATGTTGCCAACATTTTCCCCTCACTTTGTCAATATATTTTTCCTTTGTGATTTTTTTTGCACCAGTGGAATTTTGACCTGAAATGCACTCAAACATAGTCATTCATTTGGGGGGAATTGACATGCTTGCAGCCTTCAGTCTTTCTATTCAGTAAAATTGGAAGTCCGGTCTCGAAAGTCCCATGAAATTGTACTAAGATCTTTCTTTAGTATTTTTTAAAAATACTTTTGCTGCTTTTATAAATTTAGGACTATTTTGGTGCATTGTACTTTCTAACTATTGGCTCTGGTTATAAGAGAAAACTATTGGTTTTAAATTTATATTCTTCTGTATTCAATCACTTTATTAAACTCTCTTATTTGAATAGTTTTTAGATTACTTCCACTATTTTTAAACCATTATTTCATCTGGTTATAAGATATCTGCTTCTTCTCATTGCTAATATTTCATGACTTAATTCCTTTTGCTAAAATTTCCAGAACATTAAAGAAAAAAAGATAACAGCATGCACATTCTTCTTGCTCCTAATTCTTATGATGTATACCTCTAGCATTTTAGCATGACTTGTGATGCTGGCCTTTCATTTAACAGATGTGTTCTTTCTTAGGTGTTTAAGAGCTCTCCTTTTAGTCATAGATTAAAACATTTATTTAGACTGAATATTACATTTTTTTTCAAATTCTTTTTGACATCTGTTGAAGAAATGATAAGGTGTTTCTCCTTTGAAGGACCAATGCGATGAATTAAATTAGTATAATAAAATTTGTCAAAAATGTTTCCCAGAGAACGTTTTTTTCAGGCTGGTCCATGAAAAAACAATTGGTGAGGAGGGAATTAGTGTCTGGTCAAACAATTTGAGGAAATCCTACATAGTATATTTTCTTCTTGAAGATTCATTAACTCATTCGCACATGAAAGATGCTGAGAAGTTCAGCAGCCAAGAGATTTAGTTAACTCTGCTACACCTCTTATAGCCAAACATTACCTGCTCCCTTTATATAACACCTGTTAGCATCCCACTCACTGTGACTCCATCGTGCACACTGGAGAAATGTTATATTAATAGCTTTCCTTATATTAAATCATCCTTGAGCTCCTGGAAGAGAAGCTGCTTGACCATAAAGGATGGCTTTTTAATTTAGTGCTAAGATCCATTGGTGAGGTTTTATTGAGGATTTTTGAGTCTGTAATTATAAATGGGGCGGTACGGCCATTTTTTGACACTGCCCCCTTTTGGCTGTTCCTTGGACTTAAGTATCAGTGCGATGCTGGGTTGGTGATATGGTTTGGGAAGTGCTCCACGTTTTTCTGGGCTGTGGAACAATTTATGCAGCGTGGGGAATTATCGTAGGATTTTATTTTCTTAATTCGAAATATTTTCTACAAAATAGCCAAAAGAGAAATGAACCCAAACCTGGTGCTAACTGGCTGTCAGCGAACTTGTAATTAAACCCCCCTGGGCCGGGCTAGGTGGCTCAGCCTGTAATCCCAGTGCTTTGGGAGGCCGAGGTGAGTGGATTGTCTGAGCCCGCGGGTTCGAGACCCGCCTGGGCAACTTGGCGAGACCTCATCTCTACAATAAATCAAAAATTAGCCGGGCATGGTAACACGTGCCTGTAGTTCCAGCTACTTGGAAGGCTGAGGCAGAAGGATCACTGAAGTCCAGCAGGTCGAGGCTGCAGTGCCCGGAAGCATGCCACTGCACTCCAGTCTGGGTGACAGAATGAGACTCCAACTCAAAAACAAACAAACAAACAAACAAAAAACCCTGTTAGCTTTCTTTACTTTTCTGAGGAGGCTTCGAGTGTCTCCACTGCTCCTCACTGTGCATTCACCCGCCTGCCCTTTGCTTGGAGTGTCATGGGTTCGAGCAGCCCACTCTGCTTAGAAGCAATCAATCCTTGCTCCTGTCACCCCAGTTCACTGCAGAACAGGGAAGCATCCAGGCCAGGTCAGGGAAGCAGGACATGATGGAGTCCCGTGCAGGAGAATCCAATTTCTCCATGAGCGTGTTGTCCCTGAGGCCGGGAACAAAGTGAGGGGACAAGTGTGTCAGCCTAGGGGAGACGCCAATGGAGCAGGGTGAACTGTGAGGTCTGGGATCCTCGAAAGAGGTCGGAGGGCACCGATCCAGTTGGTAAAACACTTTTCTTTGAAGCAGCATTTGGAGGATGTTGGACACTTATGGTCTATAGGAGGAGAGACGGGATGTTAAGTTCACTTTTGAGACTAAGTCCTCCCCAAGTCACAGAACCCTTTATTCAGAGAGATGCCATACAAATAGACAAAATACTTCACATGTCTTCTAAGGGTTTACATGTAAAAATACACAGAATGCTCATATGCCTTCTTTCCTGGGACATGGGATTACTCAACATTGAAAAGCAAAACACCTTAGCTGTGCAGTGTAGACGCCTTACTATGCATTTGGTGTCTGTCAATAAGTGCATGGTGTTTGTTAAATAAAGGCATGTGTGTTGTCTCCCTCTGTGTGTATGCAATAGATGTGATCTTAAAAGGTGAGGCATGATCAGGCTCGGTGGCTCAGCCTGTAATCCCGCGCTTTGGGAGGCCGAGGTGAGTGAATTGCCTGAGCCCGCGGGTTCGAGACCCGCCTGGGCAACTTGGCGAGACCTCACCTCTACAATAAATCAAAAAAATTAGCCGGGTGTGGTAGCACACGCCTGTAGTTCCAGCTACTTGGAAGGCTGAGACGGAAGGATCGCCGGGGCCCAGCAGGTCGAGGCTGCGGTGGCCGGGAGCATGCCACTGCACTACAGTCTGGGTGACAGAGTGAGACTCCAATTAAAAAAAAAAAAAAATTGAGGCATAAATTCATTTTTTCCAGCTGAGTTATATATGTACATATTTCTCACTGAGAGAAGATTGTCCTCTTCTTAGGAAATACTAAATATGTATTTTTCATCCTTGTTAAGTTGGTGTATTTCTGAGCACTGAAATTTTCTCTTTCACCTCTCCTTATCCCGGTCCCCTTAAAGTGTAATAATGGTCTTAGATATTTTGACATATTAAATTTTGATTATTAACATATTAACATTCAAAATAATCTTTTCTAAATAAGGTGATAAGTTACCAATTTTCTCTATTGCTTTCTTCATATGCTGAGAAGCCTGTGCCTCAGTCTAAAACATAAGTTGCACACGATACGACCCCTTAACCAAATACTGGATATATTTCTTTCAAGACCAAAAAAAGAAACTGCTAAGATTTCTTATCCCTGAGTTATTCTCTGTAGTGTGGTGAGTGTCAAAAATAAGAAACATGGCCAGGCTTGGTGGCTCACGCCTGTAATACCAGCACTTTGGGAGGCCAAGGCAGGAGGATCGCTGAAGCCTCGGAGTTCAAGACCATCCTGGGCAACACAGCAAGATCTCACCTCGAAAGATAAAATAAAATTTAAAAAAGAAAAGAAAAGAAACACATGTGTTAGAGGACAACAGTGGCAATCAATAAGAAAGTGGTTTCCTCCCTTTCCACACCTCTCTTCCCTTCAAAGAAGCACGCTTGTCTGAGTGAGTTGTTGGGAGAAATTAACAGTTCATTCATCCTTCTCAGGGTCCCTCCACTTGATAGCTCTAAGCCTACGTTTCACCTACGTATTAAATACTGCTTTTCTCTAGTGGGGTACAAAGTAAGAAAATCATCATCATCAAAAAAAGATTTTGGCAATATGTTGCAACAAGAAATCAGGATTTGAGTGGCTGCAATATTTTCACCGACACCGAGTTCTTTGAAGTTTGTTGATTTTCACAAAGCTAAAAATCATCCCTTACCCTTGATTAGAGAAAAATCTGGTTTTCCTGGTGCATCGCCTTCTTGAAAGGGATGACGTGGGAACGTGCCACGATGAACGGCCGAGGCTGAATCAAGCAGTATTGATCTTGTGTCTAACCCAGCTTGGGCTTTCCCAGCCCTGGCACCTCACCGGTAAATGCACAGAGACTGTTTCCACAACAAAGACACCCGTGACCGCATTAAATTACTAGGTAAGAAGATGGGAACATACCTTTTTCCATAGCCATGCATGAGAGTTTTTCTTTTTTTAAAATTTTACCCTTCTCTTTGTGATTGTACAAAACATGCCAAGATTGCAAAGGGACAACTTGGTGGCTGGTGTGGCTCCCTGGGACTGGATTCACTGTTGTTGCCAGCCTGGCCGCCACTTCATTCTCCTCTATTAAAGGTGACCGTAGAGTCCACAGATGTACCACAGTGGGTGACTGTGCTACCCTGAGGCCTGTACCCAGGCCCCCTTATGACCAGGGTTTTAAAGTAGCGTGAGGCCAGGCATGGCAGCTCATGCCTGTAATCCCAGCAATTTGGGAGGTCAAGGTGGGAGGATCACTTGATCCCAGGAGTTCGAGACCAGCCTGGGAAACATAGCAAAACCTCGTTCCTACAAAAAAATTTTTTTAAAAACTAGCTGGGTGCAGTGGCATGTGCCTATCGTCCCAGCTACTCAGGAGGCTGAGGCAGAAGGATCACCTAAGCCCAGAAGGTCGAGACTGCGGTGAGCTGTGGTCCATGTCTCTGCACTCTAGTCTGGGTGACAGAACAAGAACCCAACTCAGAAATAAATAATAAATAAATAATTAAAGCAGCATGGGAAGCAAAGAAACGGCTGTGAATGACAGCATGGAGAAAGAATGAACACGATTCAGTAATTAATAGGGCTTGAAAGATTATGAAGAGCACGAAGTCAAGTGTGACGTTCGAATCCTGGAGAGCGATGGTGCCACCATCAAATAAATAAATTAGTTAATAAAATAAAATCACTCTGAGGCTGACATATTCCTTGACTGTATTAATATCTCCGTAATTCCCGAACCACAAGCAGAAGGAAACAGTACTCGCACCACGGTTGTGAACACTTAGTTTTTCTTCTCTGACAATGTGCAAATCAGCAGTTGCAATTTGAAAAGCCTCTTCCACAAATCTGGGCTCCATCCTGGGTGCATAACTCATCCTGGGGAATTGCTATAAACCCAGCCCAAGGCAAACGGCAACCGCGCTTCTAGTCAGGTTACTCAAAGAAGTGCAGGTCCAAAGCCATTTAAAAATTGGAAGGTGGCCTTCTGATAAATAAAGGGACATTCTGGAGGCCAAATACAATTGAAAGAGCTTTGTGCTGATGACAGACTAAGGAAGCTTTCCTAGGGAAGGCTAGTGTATCAAAGTCATTGTTGGGGCTTTGTTGATTGTGAAATTGGTGGCCATAGCAGGAAGTGGGGGCGTGAGGACAGCCACAGGCTGGGAGAATGGCCCTGCTGTGTCTGTGGATGACCTGAGACATTCATGGCCATGAGAGTCCCTTAGGTATGTGCTTTTCAACTTCCGGATGGGATGAATAATGCTCCTGATTTTCTGAGAGTCTGCTATGTAGTGAAGATTTAAGACATTGAGATTAATTTGGTTAAACCATATTTTTGCCTCATGAGTTCAACATTAGTTGTTATTTATAAAAAGTACAGAGCACACTTCAGTCAGATAAAGTCAGGATTCTGGTTGGGCTACGGGTCAACTGACTAGAGACAGGAGGTTAGGACCGGATTCTGGAGGTGAACAGAGACATAGCTGCAGGTGAGGCTCATGGAACTTTGAGTGGTAATTTGGGTTGTATCCCTAACATACTCTTGGTATATCCTTAGACATATCAGTTAGTCTCTCTGTTACATCATCTTTGAGAAAACATCAGCAAAATGTTTTAAATTCCTTGGGAAAAAATATGTTGGCAGGGTTTTACTCGGGAACAGGCTACATTCCAAAAATTATTCGAATAAGTTGGACAAATTGAATACTATGTGCCAGACGTAGTTGACTTTGATAGATGGGACCCCGTTGCCAACGAGCATCCCTTTCCTGGCAAGTTTCCAGTCAGTTTGCAAGTCAGCTATTTATACATTGGGATGCATTTTCCTAAAGAAACAAATTTTAAAATAGTGGTTGGAGTCTCAGGCCAATCCTCAAAAGCTAACTTACTTCATAATAATGTGAAGCTCAACTTCTAATAGAATCCTCAAACCTTGCTACCATTTACATCAGTGATGTTTAACCCTGGCTACAGGACAACACACTGTAATTACCTAGGAAGGCTTTCACAAAATCTAGTAGGTACCCACCCCCAGCCTTCATCTTTGGGACAATCACATCAGTATCATTTGGAGCAGTGGTGGAAAATGGAACTTGGGAAAGGGAGGCGAGGATGAGAAAGCAACGTCTCTGGGGAGGTCACGGCTGTGCCTGGGAGGTAGAGGCTAGGGCTCCAGCAGGTGAAGGTTGGAGTGCTGTGGCTCTGATGGCTGGAATCAGAAGGCATAGGACTTTAAGCTTGCACCCTATGGGAGATATTGGTCTTTGGACAGTAAAGCGTTTTTCGGAAATAGGAAAACGGTGCAGGGGCTGGAATATCCAGTTCTAGGAGCACCAGAATTGGTGCAGCAGTGATGGGGAGGGAGCTGATAGGGACTCAGTCCATTAGCTTCACCCACCTGCTTCCTTTTGCCCAGTTCATGGGAATGAAAGAAGCTACCTTCAATCCACTTTTCCGTTTTGGGGTGAGGCTTTCACAAAATGTGGTGCCTCGTCTTTCCCCACTAAA
This sequence comes from Tarsius wallacei, assembly GCA_963574415.1. Classification (NCBI taxonomy): domain Eukaryota; kingdom Metazoa; phylum Chordata; class Mammalia; order Primates; family Tarsiidae; genus Tarsius; species Tarsius wallacei. The sequence goes on from CAUYQG010053939.1 coordinate 9,405, forward strand.
TATGTGGTTCTTTCTATCCTCCTGACCTGATTGTAGGTCTGGAAGGCTCAGCAGATGCAAAGAGAAGGGACTGGAGGCAACCACTACGAGCACTCCAGAAGTAAGAGCATGCAGGGACTTGTGTTCGTCTACAGTCGCTCTCCGGCAACTCCCAGAGTCCTTCCAGTGGTTCTTGCTCTCGGTCACTTCCTTGCAGTCCCTGCGGTCAGAATTTCGGGGTTTAGAAACATGGCCCTAAGTGTTGTCGCCAACTGCTGAGAGCATACATGCTGGGTGGGAGAGCTCCTGGACTGTTCTGCTGAGATCTTCTCATTTTTATAGCTGGGCATGGAGAGTTCTTTTTTGGACACTTGGTGACTGTTGCAATGTAGGAAGATCTGCGGAGATACAACATTCTCACATTTCAAGCAACTGCTCTCAAATAAGGGACATTTTCTAAGTTCTACTCTGCATTTTTCTCCTGGCATTTCCTAAGATATATTGCTTTGGCTCTGTGTTCTAGTTCCCTCTTTATGGCATTTTGGCTACTCTGGGTCAACAAAAATATGGCACTGGAAGAATTCCAGAAACACATGAAAGTTATCCCTTCTGCTTCAAGGAAAGGAATTACTACTGTTAGCTTCTCTCTGAGAGAGATGTCCCTTAAAGTGTTGGAATTCATCTCTTTTCTTGACATTTTAAGATATTCCTGGTTTCCTTTTTTTCTGATGTGGGCAGAATAAATTATTGTGAGAAGAGAAGGAATGCCCTGATTCTATGGGTTTCTGGAGGTTCTGGTTTGTGGAGGGTGTGCCCAGAAGACTGTTTGACAGGTACAGAATTACTGTAAATAAACACACACACACACACACACACACACACACACATACACACACATCTTTTCCCTAGAGGTTGTTGCCAAGCTGAGCAGTATCACCATGGGAAAGACACCACCCCCACAAAAGAAATTCTTCCCCTCACTAAGCAAGGGATTCAGTTCACTTGAAAACTCTGGATGGACCTTAAAGGAAGATCATTTTTCCCTCTTAAACCCGATCCCATCTCAAGAATAGAAAGAAAAACAGATCTCTTTTTTTAAGGACTGAAATTTCCAAGCAAAATTTAATTGGAATAGCACTCTACCATGGCGGGTAGACAGCTTGTTTGATAGATGAGAATCCATGCGCTTTGACTGTTTTCTCAAGGAAGATTCCACAACCAATCATCTGACTTCAGGAACTCTGATGGAGCTGACAGACTCCCCTGTTAAGAATTTGCTCCTGCTGGAGTCCCAGGACCAGACCAGACCCTGCTTTGATATGCTGATGGTACCCTATTGTTTGGCAAAGGCATTATGCATAAGGTAGTCAATTAATGTCAGCCTACTGGAAAAATGACAGGCTTTAAAGCTGCTTCCTTAGGTTAGAGACTCTGAAATTATAAGTGCCCAAAGACCCACATATCAGTTGTTGCATCTGACCTTTTCTCATTGAGTTCCCCTCTTTAGTGAGCTAGATAAATAGTTTTAATAAATGAAAGAAATGAGGATACAGCTTAGCTTTTCCTCCTGAAAATAAATATTTCCCTCCAAATAATGTATTTCAGGGCTTAGTAAGCCAAAGTCAGAAAAGTGGCAATGGTTTTGAATAGAGAGGAAGTGGCTGCAAAATTAGTCCTTCTTCACCAGAAGGAGATCAAGGCTGCTTTGTATTTTTAAAATTTCACTTGTATGTGTGGCTGTGGCTAAGCCTGGTTTAATGAGGTACTGAAGACCGTGACAACAAGACTTGGGTACCCAGCCTCCTTCTCTGGGGTGAAATCAACTCAATTCACTGTCTTAAATACTCATTAAAATTTTTAGTTGTTTAAAAGTTATTTTTAAATGTGAGTTTTTATTTTTAAAGAAAACAGAGACTCAGAAAGCATTTTTGTCAGACTAAGTTGGAGTCCGATTCTGTGCTGGAACTATTTCTAAAGGAAAGCTTGGTTTTATTCAAGCTCCTGTTAAGTCAAAAAGCTAAGGGAAAGTGAGTCATTTCATTTCTCTTCTTAAAAAACTAAGTGGCAGGAAAAGTTCTTTTATCTGTTTAGCTATATTCCGGCCTGATTACAATCTTTCCTTTTTTTCTGTAAGGAAATTATATGCAGAAGGAATGACTGATAGGAGATGCAGAGGAGAAAGCCAAAATCTTTCTTTAATTACCTTTATCAGGTTAGCAGGGAAACAGGCACCTATGCCTTAGGTAGAAGAAGGTGATTAGCATTCCAAATATGGAAGCCCACATCCATTTAGAAAGGGCATGATTTCAAGATAAGTTGAAGGGTAAGTTAGAAAGAAGGAACTTTTAAAGCTTAAGTATAAAACTAGGATCAGATCAAAGACAGATTGTTAATAAGAGTCAAGGATTAGTTGGAAGTAAAGTCCCTAATTATGCCTAGAGTATTTAGTAGACTCAATTGTGTTGTGAAAGATCTTGGAGGTCAACCAATCCAACTTCAGTCTTTGGTTGCAAAGGAACAGATGCTTTTTCCAGCTGACGCCAATCAAAGGGGGAGTTTATTTTATTTTATTTATTTTTTGAGTTGGAGTCTCACCCTGTCGACTAGGCTGGAGTGCAGTGGCACGCTCACGGCCACCGCAACCTCAATCTGCTGGGCTCAGGTGATCCTTCCGCCTCAGCCTTCCAAGTAGCTGAAACTACAGGTGCATGCCACCATGCCTGGCTAATTTTTTTTTTTTTTTGAGTTGGAGTCTCACTGTGTCGCCCAGGCTGGAATGCAGTGGCACAGTCATGGCCACCTCAGTGACGACCTGGGCTCCAGCGATCCTTCCACCTCAGCCTTCCAAGTAGCCGGAACTACAGGCATGGGCTACTACACCTGGCTAATTTTATTTATTTATTTATCTACTGTAGAGATGAGGTCTCACCAAGTTGCCTGGGCTGGTCTCAAACCCACCAGCTCAGGCAATCCACTCTCCTCGGCCTCCCAAAGTGCTGGGATTACAGGCTGAGCCACTGAGTCCAGCCCCTGGCTAATTTTTCTTGATTTATTGTAGAGACGAGGTCTCACCAAGTAGCCCAGGCTGGTCTCAAATCCCTGGACTCAGGCAATCCTCTCTCCTCGGCTTCCCAAAGTTCTGGGATTGCAGGCTTGAGCACCACACCCGGCCTATTTATTTTATTTTGTTTTTTGAGTCAGTCTCCCTCTGTTGCCCAGGCTGGAGTGCAGTGACACACTCACAGCCACCACAGCCTCAACCTGCTGGGTTCAGGTGGTCCTTCCACCTCAGCCTTCCAAATAGCTGGAACCACAGGTGTGCATCATCACACCCAGCTAGTTTTTTGATTTTTTAATAGAGACACGGTCTCCCCAAGTTGTTCAGGCTGATCTTGAAACCCTGGGCTCAGGCAATTCTCTTGTCTCCGCCTCCCAAAGTGCTAGAATTACAGACGTGAGCCATTGGCTGGGAATTTATTTAAAAGTTAAAACTAAGTACTGAAAGGAAACCAGGCTGGAGTGAAGGGGATCCAGGAACTTGACCTTTGTTTTAGAACTTCCCCTTTATTTCTTTTAAAATTGACATATATATCCTCATCAGTGATATAAAGCTATTGTTTGCACATAACCATGGCTGAAGATCTAGAAAGAGTTTTGAATCCTGAAGTTACAAGCAAAAATCCACGCATATAAAATGGCGAGAGTATCGCTATACTGAAAACACAGCTGTTCATTTGTAATTTCTCTAACATGGGCTATGTGACTGTAACTGTCGTTAGAGAACTGTAGTTAATAATATAAGCCCCTAAGCCTCCTAGGTCAATCCTCTTATTCTGCCATTACAGAAACTGTAGCTCAGGAAGAAGTCACATGCCCATGATTTCCCAGAGGGTCAATAGGAAAGCCAGAAGAACTGAGATCCTTTGATGGCTGCTTCTTCAGGCATGTGATGCCTTGTGCAATCTGTGACTAGTAACCAGGAAAAACGTAGTTAAGAGCCTGAGTTCTCTGTCCCTGACTGAGTACTTTATACCACCCTGAGCCTTCATGAGCTGGGAGGATTAAATTAGCAGTTCTCCACGGGAAAATATTCGTCAACTTTTTGCTGCATAACAAGCAACCCTGAAACTCAGTGATGGACAAGAATATTTTTGTTTCCTACTAGTAAGTCTGTGATCAACTATAGTTCTGCTAAGCACAGCTGGACGTGGCTCTAGTTTGGCGTTCATGTCTGTTCCCTAAGTCCCCTCATCCCAGGACCTAGGCTGACGGAACACCACCCCCCCCCCCAACGTTGGACGTGTTGTTCTCATGATGGAGGGGAGGAGTATGAGATGGGAACCATAGGATGCTTCTTAAAATCTCTACTGGGAATTATCACAATGTTCACTTCTGCTCATATTCCATTTGTTACAGCAAGTCATTGGGCCAAGACCAAAGTCAATGAGGTGTAAGAGTTAACTGCACCCACGAGCAAGCCATGTTCAGGAAGGAATGAACAATACGATTTAGCCAAGAAAGTTGCAAGGAAATCTGTGGTCTTGGAGACGAGGGCCCCTAGAGTAGCTTGAACTACTGAAACTGGACCTCACCACGGCTATCTGCCATAGCTTGTGTCTTTAAAATCATGTATGACTTAGAAAAACCAGCGATCCAGGGAAGGCAGCAGGATTATTTAGGGTAGTGGTTAGATATGAGGGTAGATAATGTCATCCCTTCTCCCAGAAGCTTCTCTAGGTAGAGGAGACATTGCTTTAGAGGTCATTTAGTCAGCATTTCCAGACCTGACAGGTATCTCAAGGGGTTCACATTCTTAAAACAGCAGTGGTATTGATTTATAATCCATTAATTTAAAAAAACTCAATACATTGAATGTAATGTTAAAAATTGTTCCCCTTATAAACAGAGAAGGCCAAGAGCCTCCAGGTATATTCAGAGAAAACTGCCCGTCGGTGAGCCGAGATGAGTTTGCCCATGATTTGTAACTGGTCTATAACACAGATGAGCACTGCTAGGTGCATGCGTTACCTGCACACATTCCTAATTGTTCTTATTCTTAGTCATATGTTGTTTACATTTGTTCTCTCTGAATTAATGAGAAAGTTAATGAGGAAGAGAAAACATAATTCTGCCAATTTTCCTCTGGATACTTTTCTCCAGATCTATAAATTTTTTTCATCTGAAAACACAGCTATATAGAACATCAAAGATATCTCTAATATTTCAAAATGTAATGAAAGACAGAAAAGTAAGTCAGCGTTAGTTACGCATCCTGTCTCTAACTAGCAGTCTACGATAGAAATAAACACTAATGATGCTTTGAATTCCATTCCAGATTAGGGGAGAGATCAGAACACTTCTGTATTCCCATTATTTCCACATCTCAGTACAACCTCACAGGCCCCCTTCCTTCTGCCTGAAAGGCTCTCCTCTTTCCCCTTTTTCTGCCTAATGTTCCTGTTTGGCCTTAATCCACAGCTCAGCTCTTATCTCTTGCTGGAGAAAGAATTACCTTCTCCGGTTCCACCAGCTCTTTTTATTGCTCTTTCCTTGGCAGTCTCTTTGCAGAAAAACAGGAGAATTACCTTCTTGTTAGCCCTGTTTTGGGAAACAGTCATTGAGTCTGTCTCTCTGACTTGACCCTGAGTTGCGATCAGGGGCAACTTGGTATTTCCAGTGCTCAACACAGTCCCTCACACCTACAAGATGATCAAATAACTTTCTTAAGTGGATGCGAGTAGGCAGAATTGCACCTTGGTAGGTAAGATTAGAAACTGAAGAGGATACTTCAGGTAAAGGAAAGCACTTCAGGTAAAGGAAAAGTATGTGGAGGTAAGGAGTAGAAAGACAGAGGCTGACACGCACAAGTTGTGTTTAGAAAGCAATAAATGAGCCCACAAAACGAGACCACAGCGTTCGGGAAAGAAGTCCTGGAAGACACAGTAGGGAGTTCAGGTTTGTCTTAAGAGGGCCTTGGTGGATACCCATTGTCTTAGTCTGCTCTGGCTGTCACGTGTCAAAATATCAGACTGCGTGGCTTAAACAACGGAAATGTATTCTCTCACCGTTCTGGAAGTAAGTTGAAGACTAGGGTGCCAGCATGATCGGTTTCTGGTGAGGACTCTCTTCTTGGCTGCCTTCTTGCTGTGTTTTCACGTGGTGGGAAGAGAGAAAATGTGGTCTCTCTTTCTCTTCTTATAAGGAAACCAGTCTCATCCTCATAATCTCGTCATATGGCACTCTACCATCATAACCTACTCTAAAGCTGATTATGTCCTAGAGGCCCAATTCTCAAATACCCAATGCCATCCCACTGGGCATTGGACTCCAATATTAGTTTTGGGGGCATGCAACGCAGATCATAGCAGCCATCCCTGTCGAGTGGTTGAGGAACTGACCGCTGGTAAATGGCGTGGGCCAAGATCTCCGTCATCCATTCCTGCCCTCTCTAGGGTTCCATTGTTAGTTAAGAAAGTGGATGAAATCTCGGAGATCAACATTTCCAACTGAAGAGGCATGAAAGCCTGAGGGCAAGAACAAAATAACCTTTTAATTTCTGAGACGAATGAACAAAGTAATTTTTGTGAGTGGTATCTTGTATTTCTACAGCAGCCATAAATCATACCTTGGGGAGCTGTACCATTTTACTTTTAAATGTACATTTTGAAAAGAACACAGTCGTTTCTTATTATGCTCCTTTTGTACAATTTCATCGCATTCATCACCATTCAGAGGGTCCTGTTGATTCTATGGCAGGAAAACTATTTGTTATATTCACCGTCCAAGTGCCTACTGATTAGCACAGGTAATTTGCATTAGCGGATTGGGAGAGCTGTAGTCTTCCTCTAAGCTTTACTGATTTCTGCATTTGCCATTCTAAAAACGTTTTTCAGACCTGGATTCCTTTCCCTTGGTGCATTCGCTTAGGAATCGCCATCCATAGGATGATGTTATTATTCATTTGAAAAGTTTATATCCATGTGCAGATGATTCAAGACAAGATTTCTGCCTGATTTACAGAAAGTTGTTGCAGCCTAAAAATTTGCTGGGCATGTCCTGTTGATAGATAGTACAAATATGCAGTGTTAATACAATGGGCAAACTCCAGAGCATTTCCATAGCTCCCGACTATTGAATAATATACAAAAATATATGACTTGGAGACAGTTGAAATTGTTTACACACTTTGAGTTCTGCTTCCATTAGACTAGTTCACAATATTAGATGGAATCCCAAGATGCCACTGATAATCACCAGCTGTTTTTCTTGCCAAGACTCTTTGTTTAAATGTATTCTTTCATTATCCATGTGTGTCTGGAAAAAATGAGAGAAAGAATGCTTTTAATTGAATAATCTGTATTCTGTCAGGTATTTCTTCTCCCTAGGAAGGTATCTGGAAACTTACTTTGCTATTTGTATTTATCCTGCCAGTGTAGTATATTGATGAGAGAACTGAGGTCCAATAGTGTTAAAACAAGACATGAAATATTGATTAACTCTGTTTTTAAACTCCCTTTTTACTCCCGAGTGTAGCAGATTTCAGAAGCTGCTGCCAATATTCTGCTCTCCAATAAACCTCCATTATTGGGAGGGTCTTGATCTCCTCTGGGCTTTGATAAATGATGATTATGCTTTTGAAATGTTAGCTTTGAGTGCCCCAAGTCTTGGCTTTCATCTGTTCAGAAGAAAGGAGTAAGAAACAGTGAAATCGAGGCTGTCAAGTTAGAGCCAAAGCCCCCCAGAGGAACCATTTCTGGAAGGAAGACTGAGGTTTCCATACGCCTTGTCCTTGCTCCCACCTGGCACTGTTTTTCCATTTCCAGTGGCACCTTCCCCCGTTGTAGGCTAAGACGTGCCCTTTGGGTCTAAGCCAAGTGAATTTGCTGATTCCCAGGGCTGTTAGAGAGTAAGATAATGGCTCAATATTGGCCAGACCTGAATGGCTTCAGGTTGATTTGTAAGGAGGGGAGAAGGAGGTCAGGTGCTTGGCTGGATGAAGCAAGCAAGGAGAGCCATGAGCAGACAGAGCAGGAGAAGGTAAGGGAAACACAGCTTTCTAGGGTGGGGGACCCCCTCCGAGCATATCTCCTCCGAGCAAACCACTAGGGAGTCAAGAAATCGACTGCCCTCTTAGGACTCAGATGAGCTTGGCACAGAGGAAAATCCAGGGAAATGTGAGAGAGAACTGAACAAAGCAGCCCCCTGTAACAAAGAAGTATCTTGTCCAAAATGTCAACAGCACTGAGATTGAGAAACCTCGATCTAGAAAAAAATGCTATTATTTTAGCCATCAAAGTTTGTGTCCTGAGTTCAGAACTCAACTCGTTGAGCTAATGGTGTTCGGTTATTAGCAGAGTGCCCTGTGGACAGACAGTCAATCCAACATGCTCCAGTTTCTTTTGAAGAGTAACCATTTCCACATCCTGGTTCCTCCCCTGAAATTAGCTGAAAGGGAAATGTCACTCAGCAGAAGGTTCCAGCTTGTGAGGCGACAGGAGAAAATTGCTTCACAATATGTTTCCAGAAATGAGAAGAGGAGAGAGTGTGCTCAGAAGCAGAGGTGCAGGCCAGTGAAGGATGCTGACAAGTCAAAAATACAGAGATTGGTAAAAATCAGGAGAGCTTGCCAGACAAGGAATCCCTGTGTCCATGTATTGGCCTTTAGACATCGAGGGACGGGGTCAGCACCAAGGGGAAAAGTAGCCTCTATTTTATTGGTAATAAACTAGATGAAAGAGCATGTCCTGTGTGATATGCCTTCAAGCATGTGCTACATCAAGGCGTTGACACCATCATGTTTTCAAGGGATGAGCAAGTGTGTTTCAGTAGCTTCCAAGCTGTAAGTATCTTGATTACCAAGGAGTGGTGGGACCCAGAGCCTGACCAGTGGAAACAAAGTACAGAGGGCTTCCTCTTCACACCCCTGCCTTTATTTTCCCCTGCACGGTTCATTATTCTGCCACATTAATTTAAGCTTTCCTATTGTTCAGAATTAGGGACTTCTATGTTCTTATCATCCCTGTGGGAATCTTGATTGTTTATTTGCGGATGACAATAATTGTTTTTATTGATCCCCGAAACGTGGAAGGCAAAGAAAGTGTTCTGACTGGGGACCAGCTGGGACACACGTTTAGTGCCATGTCCACGAGTGACAAATTACAAGACAATATGTGGCCCCAGAGAAAGGCCTTTAAGATTTTTTTTTTTTTTTTTGAGTTGGAGTCACTCTGTCACCCAGACTGGAGTGCAGTGGCCGCTCCCGGCCCCTGCAGCCTCGACCTGCTGGGCTCCGGCGATCCTTCTGCCTCAGCCTTCCATAGCTAGAACTACAGGCACACGCTACCACACCCGGCTAATTTTTTGGTTTATTGTAGAGATGAGGTCTCACCAAGCTGCCCAGGTGGGTCTCGAACCCGTGGGCTCAGGCATTCCACTCACCTCAGCCTCCGAAGGCGCAGGAAGAATCTTTTAATGACCAGCTGGGCAACTTGGCGAGACCTCATCTCTACCATAAATCAAAAAATTAGTCAGGCGTGGTAGCGCACGCCTGTATTTCCGGCTACTTGGAAGGCTGAGGCAGAAGGATCGCCTGAGCCCAGCAGGTCGAGGCTACGGTGGCTGTGAGCATGCCACTGCACTCCAGCCTGGACGATGGTGTGAGACTCCAACTCAAAAAAAAAAAAAAAAGGAATTTTTTTAAGGCGTTTGATAATTAATCACCAAGGTCTCTCCATGTCGAAAAGCATAAACAATGTCACGTACAGCAACTCAAGTCTTTTTGTTGTAGCTTTTGTTGAATCCTACAAAGGTCTAGTTGGGTATAATTTATACTTCCTTATTTCTAGTACACCCACAGCACAGCCCAGGAGACTTTGGAAATGGTGCAGCTATAAGAATCCCCAGAGCCAATATCATCCAGGCCAGCGAGTTCCTTGAGTGATCCAGATCACAGGGGCATTTAGTCGAAGGAATTCCTGGATTAATCCAGCAGTTGCCGTCACTCCACTGGCAAGCATCATTGTATGGAGATCCACTCCAAATATTTGGAGAAGTCACCTTGCTATCGCCAGCATGCACTTGCGTGTAGGAAACCACGTGCCATGCCACATCCCAAATATATCAGAGGCATCAGGGAACGAAAATACAGTGGTCTAATTAAGTGCTGTTTGTAGGACAAGGCACTTGGGCAGGGTGAGCTTCCCTGGTCTGAATGAAAGGCAACACATCTTGTTGGAAGATCTTTTGAGCTAATTAGCATGGTCTGTCTACCCAGAAACAAAAGAAATCAGGTTAGGCCTAAGAGGAATCAGTATCAGAAATGCGGTCAAGTTTCCTTATTAGTAGTAAGGTGGAAAGAGCTTTGACCAGATAACAAACCCTGATATCTTGACCCTCTTTTTCTGTGGTAAAAAGAACACAGATGTATAGAAAAGCCACAATGACAGTCGTGTCCTATTTGTCCATTGAGGGCTCTGTTTTGGATACTTACTGTTGAACTCTCAGAAATGACTATCTGTGCTGGACCAGAATGAGTCCTGAGAGCTTGTTTTGCAGAGTAGGGATCCAAAGTCACACAAAGGATCCCTGCCTTATTCTAGAGCTATAGTGTTTTTATTTTTATTTTCATTTTTTTGAGTTGGAGTCTCACTTCGTCGCCCAGGCTAGAGTGCAGTGGCATGCTCACAGCCTCCCCAGCATCAACCTGCTGGGCTCAGGAGATCCTTCCACCTCAGCCTTCCAAGTAGCTGGAACCACAGGTGCGCGCCCCCATACCTGTCTAATTTTTTCCTTCATTGTAGAGATGAGGTCTACACCAAGTTGCCCAGGCTGGTCACGAACCCGTGGGCTCAGGCAGTCCTCTCACCTTGGCCTTCCAAAGTGCTGGGATGACAGGCTGAGCCACCGAGCCCGGCCATGTATATAATTTCAACATCCAACATGCACAGAGCATGATACTGCACAATGGTTAAACCATTACAGATGGACTATTGAAGGTGATGATTGTAGAATCCTTTTATCTTGACATTGGAAGAAATATTAGATATAGCTTAGTTCAACCGTCTTAGTGTAGAGACAAGGAAAACAAGACCCAAAGAGGCTACACAGGCGTTCAAACCCTCATGTGGAGTAGTGGCAAAGCTGGAATGTGCAGCCAGGGGTCCCCACTTCGGTTCTGCGCTGCACTCAGCCCTGCCTGAGACACAGGGCTGTGTTTTGCTGTCCCGGATTGCGATGAGTAGCTTTAACATGCGAGGCTTCCCCACTAAACCATGGGCTCTTAAGGACATATTCATCACCTGGCACTTCAGTGGCACATAATGGGATTCCAATAAAAGTTTGTTGAAAAAGTGGATAAATGGGTGAATAAGTGAGACCTGTTTTTCTCCCCCCGCATCATGTACCAACAAATGCTAAAATTGTAGTGGTCTCAACTAGTGCTTGGCCAGACAAGTAATGAAGGGGAGAGAGCATAGAAAGAGTGAAAGGTGGAAAAAGTAGAAGGCGAAAGCAAGAAGAGAAAAAAGGGTATACAATTCAGTAGGAATAATTACCAAAGTCAATACACAGACATAATTGTTGGATTCGGTTCATGAGCCTTTTGTCAAGACTCTTGCCTCTTCTCGTCTCTCCCAATTTTCAGATGAGGGCTTTGAAAGAGGATAGATCTTTTTTTTTTTTTTGGAGTTGGAGTCTCACTCCATCGCCCAGGCTGGAATGCAGTGGCATACTCACGGCCACCCCAGCGTCGACCTTCCGGGTTCCAGCGATCCTTCCGCCTCAGCCTTCCAAGGAACCGGAACTACAGGTGTGCACCACCACGTCCAGCTAATTTTTTAGTTATTGTAGAGATGAGGTCTCATCACATTGCCTGGGCTGGTCTCGAACCCGCGGGCTCAGGCAATCCACTCACCCCAGCCTCCCAAAGTGCTGGGATGACAGGCTGAGCCACCAAGCCCAGCCAAGGATGGTTCTTTAAGCAGGTGCCATCACGGCCGCTCCTCCTCAGGTGAAGTTATCTAAAAGGCCAAGTTGCTTGCTGGAGTCTCTCTCTCTTTCCCGGGGTATGTCCTCCCACCCGTTCTGCACCTGTTCCTGACCCGTGCTGTTTCTACTATCACAGAGGACAGTGCTTGTGATCTGGTTTCTGGATCACACACCAGGAGATGCAGAGGACTGGCTACTTATGTAGTGGCCATTCAGACTCAGTGACCAGTAAGCACCCCGGGATACAGATATGCTGAGTTTGTTCCTCCTTACAGATCACCAAAAGCCAATGAAAACAAAGGCCCAAAAAACCCCAGTCGTCAACTCCTACCATGGGTTTGTGTTGTTCCTGAAATGCTCCAAGTAATTTGACACTGAGTAGTTCCTGCAACTTTTTAAAAAGTCAGCAGCAGCAAAGCATTCAGGATTCCTAATTATAGCACACGGACGGCTTGGTACTGGGATGTGCATCTACAATATTGAACATCAGTGGGGAGCCCCTGCAGGCTGGAGAGCTGTATCCAGAGAGTGGTTATCAGTGTCTGAGTGCCAGTTTGTAGAAGAACTGGGGGGGGAGGGGGGTGCTCCCGCAGGCCAAGAAGTCAAGATGGAAGACAGGAATGTCATCTTTTTAGAGGTTTTGCTGCACAGTTGCCAAGCAACTTGGGGTGATCCACATGCCGCCGTGGAGAGAGTTTTAAGGAGCCCAGCAGTCATCTGTTTAGGATGGATTAGGTTACCTTGGCTGAGGTCAGATAGGAAGATCTGTAAACTGTTTGGAACTGGCAGCTCCCACCCCCATCAGCATTGCCTCCAACTACATCAGCACACTCCCCTAGGTCACTATTCCCAGCTCTCATTTTTTTTTTTTTTTGAGTTGGACTCTCACTCTGTCACCCAGGCTGGAGTGCAGTGGCATGCTCCCGGCCACCGCAGCCTCGACCCGCTGGGCTCCGGCGATCCTTCCGCCTCAGCCTTCCAAGTGGCTGGAACTACAGGCACGCACTACCACGCCCGGCTGATTTTTTGATTTATTGTAGAGATGAGGTCTCGCCAAGTTGCCCAGGCGGGTCTCGAACCCGCGGGCTCAGGCAATCCACTCACCTCAGCCTCCCAAGGCGTGGGATTACAGGCTGAGCCACCCAGCTCTCATTTGAACACACCAAGCATAGGTCCACGTTTGATATTTGGCCCTTGCCTTTTTTCCCTTCCGAAAATAGTTTTCCCTCATGCGGTTCCCACGGCTTCTCCCCATCTCGCCCCTGCCCCCCTTATTTTTAGATCTTTTCTCGTATCCTCTAAGAGGCCCTCCCTGAGCAACCTTTGTAATGTAGAGCCAAGCTCTAAACAATCCTCCGGTCTCCATGAAGACAGAAACATTGGTTGTTTTGATAACTGCTGTATCCCCAGCATCCAGAATGGCGATTAACACAAGAGTTTGTTCAATAAAAATGTGTCGAAGGTGTTGCTAGCCAAGGTCTCGCAAAGGAAAAGTCTTGTCTCTTGATGCCCGGAAAGCAGTTTAAGAAAAACTTTTCAGATGCATTCTCAGACCAAGTCACTCACCTACACCGCATCCAATTTACACTTAGAAACCCAAGGAGCCTTCAAGGAAATGCTGTGTCCAGGTAAGCAAGATAACACTATTATCATTCAGCTCCCATCAGGGCTCCAAGCAGCTTTTAGAAAACCTGTCCTCTGATACACAGCACTAATTTGTGTCTTGTGGAAAATTAAATAAATTATTTTTCACCTGAAGGGAACAGGATTATTTGACTTCAGATATTTGCCATATGGCTTTTCTTCCACACAACATAGCTTTGAGGCTTAAGGTACCAAGGGCAAGATCATTGCTATAAATTATTCAGAGATAATTCAAAATAAGTGTGTATCTTTGACACATTGTCAAGTTTCCTAATGCTTTCTCCTGATAAGTGCTATGTTTTTGATGAAATGTGACTCGTTTCTCACACACTCTCCTGTTGCTCTGTGTCTGTGTTATGTGTCGTGTCGTGCATGTTGTTTGGTTTTGTTCCCCCCACAGAGTCCAGTCTGGCTCTTACCTCAGCACGGGGTGGTTCACCTTCATTTTGGCCATGGATGCCTGCTACGGCATTCACGTCTACGGGATGATAAATGACACCTACTGCAAGTAAGATCACAGGAAATTATTTCTATGCCGCTCCAATTCTGATATCTTGTCAAAATATCACAATTCATTTTAATACCATAAATCTGGGAAACAGATAAAGCAACCATTATTTCCCAGCGTTCTTTGCTGACATGACATTTTATTGTCAGCACCTCACGTTGTGAGTTTTAGGGGTGATAAAAAGAAAAATATTTGCCACCGTCTAATGTCAGATGTCAGAAGGAACACGTTTCCCTTAATCAGTGGCATATCAGGGACTCGTGGCTTGGAAATACAGAACAAGTTTGGTGGTTATTTAATTTGCAAAAGCAAGTTTGTCATTTCTGCTTCTGCTGCTCAGATGGCTTGATGAATGGTTATGGACTCAATGGTTAGATTTGATCACCAAGGACACAATGTCCTGAAGCCTCAGAGAAACTGATAGTTGAACAAGAGTTCCTGGAAATTATATTTCACTAATAAAGTGAGTAATCTGCCAGATCTTTATTTAAAATGAGTGTGCTTATCCACCGTATAGTCTCGCTGGGGGGACAGATTCTAATTAGATAATCAAACAAACCCTCTATGCTTCATCGGGGTAATGACATCTATTTTCCTACCAATAATCGGAGCAATATAATTCGAAGATGGTTTTAATCACATTGTCAAAATGGTGCCTGCTCTCAGCCACAGTCTTTATCAACAAATATTTCCACGCTAGCTATAAGCATAACGGAACTCAGATGAACTCAACAGCTAACTGTGAAAAATCACAAAATTTCTTCAGGTTTTGCAAGAGGCTGTCCAAAGTTTGCTTCCATTATACACTATTTCCTCCTTCAAAGGAAAGCCATATGTTTGAAAATAATTGGTGTGATACATACATTTTATTTGATCTATTAAAGTACCAAGAACCTGGTACATCTTCCTAAAAGCTTTCATACATAATAGCTTTTAACTGAGTTCATGGACAAGAATCATGTGTGGGTCTGCAGGTAAATGCATTTGCTGGGCACATAATGGATTCTTATAAATAAAAGCGTCATTCTTCATCTCAATCTTTCTCTTTCTTTTTTTTTTTCCTTCTCTTCTAGGACAGAAGGGTATAGAAAAGTCCCCTACCATTACTATGAGCAAGGAAGAGATGAATGCGATGAGTATTTTCTTCATGAACATGCCCCATATGGGGGGCATAGGTTTATCACTGAAAAGAAAGTGTTTGCTAAATGGGCCAAGAAACACAGGATAATATTTACACACCCAAACTGGACAGTGTCTTGATGTTGGCTTCTCTGATCTTGCCACGTCACTTGCTGTGATCATGATACTCCAACTGTGATGCCGAAGATGCCAACGATGAGGATGGCGATGACAAGGACAACAACGGTCAAATTCCTGTACAGTCTCAGACATGGATGGATGATAACTCTGCTCGGAATTTAAACTTGGGGTCTTGTAGAGGGTGGTTGTGCTCATTATGTTCTTTCTGGAGGTTCAACACACATACTGCACTTTATAATTTAACTGGAATTGAAATGAAGGCCAGTGACGTGACAACTGTGACCTAAGAAATGAGAAGATTATCCTTCAAGGTAGCTGCCCAGAGTTGTTCCACAGTAAGTTCCAGAAGCCGTGAGATTTGGCCCCATGAGGCAATGTCATTGACTCAATGGTTTCTTGAATCTGAGCAGCTCTACCATCTTGAAGAGTGGTTGATTGTCAAACACTGACCCAAGACATGCTATCAGGGTACAAGTATCTTACCAGTTAGCCTGGGGAGGGGAAGGTATCTCATCCTGACGTACCATCTCCCTACCGTACTTTCCACAGCTAAAGCCTCAGGCCATTACCTAGTTAACAGTGAAAATATCATGGACATCCTGTACCTCAGGATTGCTTGACTGTCTCAAACACCTAATTCAAAATGGGCCAAGTCGCAAATCTTGATGAACTGTCACCTTCCATTCATACTACCCAAAACAATATAACTAAACATGTTATTGGAATACTCGATATTAATGTTTAGTTATTTTTGGTTGAGTCCTAAATATGTCAGAAGGCTATTTAACATGTAAGATACCAACTTCAACACTGTAATAACACATACTGTGAAAACATTCCTAAAATATAACCAAAGGGTTTACTAACTCCAACAACGCAAAATTATATGCTTTTTAAAATCATGAAACAGGGAAAGCAAAGCATATTTTTACATCAATTTGTATCCTATCATGCTTCATAATATATATTTGTATATTCAAATTTCTATTTTCTAGGCCCAAGATGTGTCTCTCCATACATTATATCCTCATTGCCAAGTGCCAACTGTTACACATAAGAACCAATTCCTTGCATTAAATCTGACCAGAGCTTTTGCCTTCTAGGGGTTTCTTTTCCCCAGAGTGTATAGGTTTTTATACCATGATAACAAAAATAATGCCTTTAGTGTCCAACGTGCTTTGTCATTTAGAGTCCTTTCACATATGCGGTACCATGTGACATCGGTGAGCACCTCATTGGGCTAGTGCCTGTGTATTCTGTCATCTCCTTAACAGATGATCTATAACTTGTTAATTGTTATGATATATCCCGGATTGCTCTCCTTGCTAATATTTGCATAGAATAGCATATATGTAGACTAGTAACCATTGATTTCAGTGCCAAATGCAATATATTATATCAGGATTATGCAAAAAGTATCACAAAGGATGGTCTTTGCTGTATGCCAGGACCCCTGTGCACTTAAGTAGTTTGGAGGGTTTTTTAATGGTTCTATGTAGGTGGGAAATGACGAAGCAGCGACCACAGAAAGGCATGGAAGCAGAGGAATATAAGTTTCCTGCCCCAAGTTTGAGACAATTCTGTTTTCTATATACTCGTTGTTCAATAAATATTAGAGGGCTGATTTGCCAAGAGAGTAGCTGAGATTTCAAAAACATCCTGGCAAAATGATTCAACAGACAAAAGCCAGGCTCCGCTCGCAGAGTGTTTTAACGCTGGAAGTAGTGATGCGTTTCCCTTTGGAAGCACTTTGTAGGTCCTTACCAGTGCTAAGCATTATGATAAATAATCATTAAAATGTGCCATTTGGGGTAAAAGCCTCTTTTCTGCTCTCTTTGGCCATTGCAATACCCCAATATTCCCATTCATAAAAACTGTCAAGCCCTAGTTCTGTGGTCGGAAAGAGTTGTTGCTCTTATGTTTCCTTATGCAATTTTCAGTTCTATGAATATGAGTTTAGTTTAGTTTTGTTTTGTTTAGCTAATGATGGATAGAAATGGCTACTCAAAGAAAAATGAACAGATATAAATGTTGAAATTGTAATACAGGCTGTCTTTTCCCCTGTTGTGATACAGAAGTTCTGCTTTTAAATAAAAAGAAATTCTTGGTGAATCAGAATGCTTCGGAAGATGGTGTATAACCTTATTGATTTAGTTTTCTAATAAATGAAGGCCAGCTGTACGTGTTTTAGCCCTTATTCATGAGACACTTTTGGGAGCACGCTTGCTCTCTGGCTTCACTGTAGAGTTCTCTGATGAAGGAGACTTTTGCAGGACCCAGCATCCCTCACTCTGTGGCAGCAGGCATGTGTGGTATGATCAACTGCAGATGGGTAGTGTTTCCTTCAGAGGGGTAGGCTGGGCTTTTTTCCTCTCTCTCTCTCTCTCTCTCTCTCTCTCTCTCTCTCTCTCTCTCTCTTTAAATCCCTTCTCTTCATTTTTTATTGTTGTTGTCGTCTTTTGTCTCTTTTTTTCTAACAGTTAGAAACAAAAAAACACATTTTTCTCAATTTGAATGCTTTCCAGAGTAATAAGCATTTTGACAGAATCTGAAGACTTATTTTTCTCTGTCGTCTTAGTTTTCTCTGCTTCCGTTTCCTGTTCTTCTTTATTTCAGTTTCCTAATTGTAGTGGAAATGTAAAGTCTAATTTCTCCCATGGTGTGGAGAAATTTTCCATCTAAGATTTACTAATAGAGAAGAGCTTGGCAAAGGAGCAATTCAAGAAGAGTATTTTGTCATGCAAATTTCTGATCAATTTCACAGACTCAGATCAACTGAAAGATTTTTATCCAGCATCTAAACATTGGAAAATTTAACTGAACTCTCTTACCACTGATGTGTATGTACTCCAGAAATTTAATATCTGTAAAAAATACAAATATTTCTCTTTTTTTTTTTTGAGTTGAAGTCTCACTCTGTCGCCCAGACTGGAGTGCAGTGGCATGCTCCCAGCCACCGCAGCCTCCACCTGCTGGGCTCCGGGGGTCCTTCTGCTCAGCCTTCCAAGTAGCTGGAACTACAGGTGTGCGCTACCACGCCTGGATAATGTTTTGATTTATTGTGAGATGAGGTCTCGCCAAGTTGCCCAGGCGGATCGTGAACCCACTGGCTCAATGCACTCACCTCGGCCTCCCAAAGTGCGGGATTACAGGCTGAGCCACTGAGCCTGGCCTAAAAATCTTTCAATACCATCCAAGGCTCTAGGAAAATGGACTATGGAAAATGGTCACAGTTCTTCTGAAACTGATACAAAAACATGCAAGCTAAAAATAACAGGGTAAATATTATTTTTAATTATGCAGAATCCTATAGCAAGAAAATTTTAAAAGGATTTTTAAATGAGTGAATTCTTTCTAAGTTAACCAAGTGACAAGTAGTAATGATTTACATCACTATGATGATAATGTGAATAAGAGACCTTTTAGAGTATGTTACTTTACATTACTATCAAACCCATCAAAGAAAAAGCAACTTGGGAGGATTTGAAGAGATGTCTTTGCACATAGAGTCCATTTATGTTTGTATGAATATATTTATATACACACACATACATATAATCTATAGACTCATAACTATATATAAAGGCATATATGGAATCCTTTATTCTTCACTGATGTGTGTGAATCACAGAAAACCCTATTTTAGGCTTCATCTGAAATTTGTTGGGTTACATTTTGAATACTGATGAAAAAAAGCAAAAATCCAAATTAAACGGACCAATTGCTAAGAATACATAAAATCATATTCAAAAGCTGGCCCGAAGAATGAAGCTAGAGAAGTCGCTAAATCTAGAACTAAGAACACAATTAGATGCCACAGTTGTCCCAAATCAGACTTGTAAGCATGGCAATCTGTATTGTAGGTTCTGCCGATTGCTGCTTAGCCGAAATCACGTTGGAAAACATTGCATCAAGCTTCATTCATGCCGAAGTAAATGAACACTGGTCCTTCTATTCAAATCAGCCAGTCTTTAGCATAAGTGAAATCAGGCTTTGCATGATTTTTATTATATAGCTAGAGAACTGTAACCATTGTGAAAAGAGAAAATTATATAAGGAGATTGCTCTCGGAGGATTCAGGATGAATCAACCGAGGCAGGAACAAGAGTCTTCCCTGGGGACCCGCTGACCTTCCAAGAAGCGTAAGGCCATCGGAAGAGAGTCACTCAGTACTTATTCACACAAGAGACAACACTAAAGTATTTCACCTGGTAGTGTTAATTGGATGTTAATTATGAGCTCTGTTTGATTATGATAAGTAAGAAAATATAATCAGACGGCTTACTTTTTTTTTTAACACACTCATCAAGCATTTAATGTGGCATGCCAAATGCGAAGAATACACTATGTTGTCCAGTATCAATTGTTTGCATGTTTTAGCCCAACAAATGATCTACATGCCCAGGGCTAGGAGAGAAAAAAAAAAACTCTGTTTTCAACTGTACATTCAAAAGGCAAGACCTCATCATTTTAACAGCATGCATAGATCCAGTGACTGAAGGAGCCAGTACTGGCCTTTGTAGGTGTCTAGACTCTTAGAGGGTTTTTAAAGACCAGCCAATCCAACCCTTACAAGCTGGAGTTGAACTAGCAGATCTGGAGAGATGAAATGACGTGTGCCTGTGACTATAAAATGAAATAATGGCAGTACTGAAACTCAAATTATTGTCTCATGTCTCCTCGCTAGTACTTTTTCCACTGCATTTTTTTTTAAAGCATAAAATAGTAGCTGGAAGAGTGCGTAAGTGATTGACTGAAAGGGTCTATTTATGGAATCTAAGGGCTTCAATTAGTGTTGATTCTACTCAGGATCAGAGAAGTCCCCACAATGAAGTACAGAAATAGTTGCATAATTAAAGGAACATATTCCGTGATTGTCTACTGTCCTCCTTCTCTGTGTTTGTTGCTAAGACCAGGCCATGTTCCACTTTCAGGAAATCCTAGGACTACTTTAAAGAATATTAAGGTGAGCTGTTTTTTTGTTTTTTTTTTTTTGAGTTGGAGTCTCATTCTGTCACCCAGGGTGGAGTGCAGTGGCATGCTCACAGTCACCCCAGTGTCGACCTGCTGGGCTCCAGCAATCCTTCCGCCTCAGCCTTCCAAGTAGCTGGAACTTCAGGCGTGCGCTACCATGCCCGGCTAATTTTTTGATTTATTGTAGAGATGAGGTCTTGCCAAGTTGTCCAGGCTGTTCTCGAACCTGGGCTCAAGCAATCCCCTCACCTCAGCCTCCCAAAGTGCTGGGATAGCAGGCTTGAGCCACCGCGCCCTGCCAAAGGTGAGTTTCTTACTTCCACTTTGTTATTGAGGAGGATCAAGCCATTGATCCAAGAGTCATTGAGTATTGGAGGCAGCCTGGTGAGACGACCCTTCCCTAGAGACGACGTGTCCTCATCCTCAAGGCAGTTCAGTTTGTGTCAGTGAGATCATCCGTCAGAACAAAACTACCCTTGGGGTCCATGCTCATCTCTGCACTGCACATAATCTTAGAGTCCATACACCCTTCTGGAAGGTAAATAAAAGTCCCAAATGTTCCACCAGATTCAATGGGCATACAAGATTAAAAAGGGTTGTTTTTTTTTTTCTTTACAGTCTATTTATGTGATACTCTTAGAAATGAAGAATTTTGAAACAATGTACACTGGGCTCTGAAAATGGCTCCCCGTGACTCAGAAAGAGTCTATTGTTCTGTTGCTTGTTTTTGTGGAATGCTAGAGTGAAATTCCAAGTAAATTGCTAAGGCATCGAATCAGAGCTGTCCTTGAACATTGTAACAGTGCAGAAAACCTCATCCAGTGAGTTAGTTTTTGGTTTCGTTTTGCTTTTTGGAGTTAACTACTTTTTCCAGTTCAGAACAGGCACAATTTGGTTTTGGAGCAGAAAAGCTCTTCTTTCTCTGCAGATACATCTCTTTTTGTTTATGTCTTGGAGACGTCAGTAAAATAGAGGCTCACTTTCATAAAGGTGAAGAGCATCTTGATGGATAAAGAGCCAACTGCCAAATTCATATATTTACCTACATAGCAAGCAGTTTCTTCTAAGAAACTTCAAAGGAACCCAAACCAGGGCATTTTGTAGTTCCTCGTTACACAACCTACAAAGCATTTAATTTCCTTGTGTTTAACTTTGTTGTCACTGCTACTGAGTAAATAACCATTTCCATTGCATACAGTATATTTTATACTTCACTCATTTTTCTGAGTTCACACAATTTTTGCTATAGTCTCTCACTTTAAAACCTATAATCTTCACCTAGTCATAGAAGAAACTGTAAATGCACAGTTGTTCATTTGGTAAGAGAATTTTTCTGGCATTCTATTGCTTTATTTATAGGTACTGTATCTTAGGCTAAAGCTTACAAAATGGCATATTTCAATTTGTTTTACAACAGGACAAGTAAGGATGTTAACAAAACCAGAAAGTATTTGTCATCAAAAGAAAGAAAAAGGTAGGCAATATTCAATATACTCAATACCTAAGGCAGGAAGATAGGTAGGATACTATTAAACAAAAAGGGAAAATGTTGACCTGTCTCCAGAGTCTTTCCACACTATCTGATGCTGAGATATATTTCTTTCTTTGCTGTGCTAGACTAATGAACAAAGTTGATTTAGCATGTAAGCTGCCCAAAATAAAGAAGTACTTCTTCTTTCCTTTCTTCCCTCCCTTTCTCTCTCTCTTCTTTCTACAAAACTCAATATTCTAGCAATTGAATGTTGAATTTGGATAGGTTTTGTTTTATTTTGTTTTTTTTGAAGTGAGAGTCTCACTGTCACCCAGGCTCGAGTGCAGTGGCACACTCACACACGGCCTCTGCAGCCTCAACCTGCTGGGCTCAGGCAATCCTTCTGCCTCAGCCTTCCAAATAGCTGGAACTACAGGCACATGCCGCCATGCCCAGGTAATTTTTTGACTTATTGTAGGGATGAGATCTTGCCAAGTTGTCCAAGCTTGTCTTGAACTCCTAGGTTTGGGCAATCCTCTCACCTCAGTCTCCCAAAGTGCTGGGATTACAGGTATGAGTCACCATGCCTTGCTGGATAGTTTCTCTTTTAACAGATCGTAGTTCTCTATGCAACTCTCCAAGAGACCCATAGTTGGGTATGTTCTCAGACTGATACTCTTCTTTGGGAATAAATAATAATAACTTCTACTCACATGCCAGTTTATTAAAGGGCTGTATACTCATTCAATTCCCCAAATGCCCTCTGAGGTATATAATGTTAATACCATCTCATATGTATGGAAACTGGAATGCAGAGAGGTTAATTAGCTTGTTCAAGTTCACACAGCCAGTGATGGAATGAGATTGGAACCTAGGAAGTTTGGCCAGAGTCCATATCTAGTTGGGGAGGGCTAGTAGGTGTAACCAAGGACCCCCAAATTTCAATAGCTTAGCAGAATAGGATTTGTTTCTCTCTAAAAAATGTATTCCATGTAGATACTTACCTCCAAAGGTGACTCAGGGACAAAGGCACCTTCCATCATGTGGCTTTGCCCTCCTCCAGGTCTTTCTAGGCCTCTCCATTTGGCTTGTTAATAATGAGGAAAGAGCTAGAAGAGTTATGTGTAGAAGGTTTTACGGACAAGTCTGGAAGTGACATATACATCACACCACCCACATGCCATTGGTCAGACTCAGTCACGTGGCCTGGCTGGGAGATGGATGGTGTGGTTTAATTGTGCACAGTAGAAAAAGGAACAGGGTTTGGCGAATATGAAACAGTTTCTGCCACAATAGTCTTAGTTATAATGACATATAGCTGGGAAAAGAAAAAAAAAGAATACCGAGGTTTGTGCAATTGTATGGATGAGTTGTTTATTTTGAAAACCCTTGTTCAAACATCACGAACACATGAGAAAACCTTTTCCTCCATGGATAGCAGGATCCACGCTTGAAACAGAATAAACTAAGGAACAAAATATCGTTCTAGGCTCTTTCATGGCAAGAAGAGAAGACGTGATTTCTTTTGTCCAAGGAAGCAAGAGCGAAACTGGCAAGCTAGAAACAAATTGCAGTTCACTATGCGACACTTTCGAGTGACTTAACTCTACCCACAAGAGAAGTGACAGCACTTTTAATGTCTTAATGATTTATGGTGAAAGTAAGGTAGATGAGTCTTCCCCTCTGCTCCACCCTTCTTTTTGTGCCTGTTTCCCTTGCAAGATGGCACAAAGGTTAGCCTCCCTTTACAAGCCTCCTTTGCCTTCAGGTTTATGCAGTGCTGTGTGTGACTTTCTGCTTAAGTGAAAGATGAGGTTGCTATTTCTCAAATCGTAAAATTACAAATCTCTCTCTCTCTCTCTCTCAGCCCTCTTTGTTTTAAATTAACACTGGCATATGAACTGGCCATCACCGCGATATTGTAGGGTATATTCCCATGGAGAGAGGACCCAGTACTCTTTCTCCCCCACACTTTTCCTCATTTCCCAAGACTTTTTCTCCTCCTTGACACCATTTTCTTTAAGATATCGAGAAATCCTTTTCCCTTAACACAAATAGAATTTTGCATCCT
This sequence comes from Tarsius wallacei, assembly GCA_963574415.1. Taxonomy (NCBI): domain Eukaryota; kingdom Metazoa; phylum Chordata; class Mammalia; order Primates; family Tarsiidae; genus Tarsius; species Tarsius wallacei. The sequence continues at coordinate 33,297 of CAUYQG010053939.1, forward strand.
AAAGTTATTTTCTCGCCTAATAGGAAACTCTTGGCTGTCTTGGGAAAAGCGCCTTGCATGTTAGCATATAAATTTTCTTAGTTTGTCCATTGAGAGAGATTAGCTGGGTCTCTAAAAACAAAATAATTAGAAAAGAGAATCTGCCAATGTTTACCTTCTTCCAGATCAATGTGAAGTTTCTTTTAGGGACAAGAAACGATAGCACCCAGTTGGTAAATGACATAGGTGCAAATCTCTTTTTAAGAGTTGTAACCAGGCCGGACTCGATGGCTCAACCCATAATCCCAGTACTTTGGGAGGCCGAGGCAAATGGATTGCCTGAGCCCATGGGTTTGAGACCAGCCTGAGCAACTTGGCGAGACCTCGTCTCTACAGTAAATCGAAAATTAGCTTGGCGTGGTAGTGCATGCCTGTAGTTCTGGCTACTTGGAAGACTGAGCACAGCAGGTCAAGACTGGGGTGGCTGTGAGCGTGCCACTGCACTCCAGCATAGGCGACAGAGTGAGACTCCAGCTCTAAAAAAAAAAGAAGAGAACTGATGATAAGAATATCTTATGGTGATTTAAAGGAATAAATTGTTTAGTTTAATCACAGTGATGGCTCTCATTATCCCTAAGCCCACGACTAAAATTCTTGAATAACACAATCATACAGTGTACACCAGCAGCACCTTACACCATTCATTGTTGAGAATTCTTACATCTATAATTGATACAGCATTTCAAATATGCCATTTTCCGTGATTATGAAATCATTTAAATATCTATATAATCTTTCAAACTAATTTTCCTCCAAATGCCCACATTTCTCCAGAAGTAGAACACGTAATAAAACTTCCTGAGAATGACCTCAAGTATTCCGTGGCAGTTTTGCTTCAAATTAAAATGATTTGGCCAACACATCTTTTGGTGTTGCTGATTACGATAGGTTTCATTCCTAGTTCAAAAACGACATCCTCCACAATCTTTGATGGATAAAAGGGCATTAATGTTGGATGAGGACATTAATGCCATGCAAATGGATCTGTGGATTATGCAGAGCTGTGCGTGGCTGTTCAATATGGAACAATAGAAAAAAATGAAACCCTTCAGCTGCGTGGCATACAGGTTCAATGAAACCAAAGGACATTTCATAAAACAAGTGTAAAACCAGACGCTTGGGTTCAAAAAAGACAGCACATGACTTAATACCAGCAGACATGAAAATATGTGGGGATTTTAAAACACTCTATTAGGAGATACAGCAATTTAAAAGGTCACTATGAACCTGAATACACAGAGAAAGAGTCTAAGAACAAACAGCCATGTGCAGGACTAATCAGATGACTTCTGGAAGTATTTTTTTTTTTTTTTTTTTGAGTCGGAGTCTCACTCCGTCGCCCAGACTAGAGTGCAGTGGCCACTCCCGGCCACCGCAGCCTTGACCTGCTGGGCTCCGGCGATCCTTCCGCCTCAGCCTTCCGAGTAGCCGGAACTACAGGCACGCGCTACCACGCCCGGCTAATTTTTTTGATTTATTGTGGAGATGAGGTCTCGCCAAGTTGCCCAGGCGGGTCTCGAACCCACGGGCTCAGGCAATCCACTCACCTCAGCCTCCCAAAGGCGCGGGATTACAGGCTGAGTCACCGAGCCCGGCTTGGAAGTATTTTTGAAACTTCTTTTTATTCAATGCCTGCTTGGACAGACAGTATGTTTCCATTGTCAGAAACATTGAAAAGGCAAAAAGTTAAGAAACCATTATTGTACTGCCCAGTATTTATTCACTATTTTCTATAGATATTATTAATAATATCTATAATGTTATATAGCCTATATAATGTTATTTATCTATCTATCTATCTATCTATATCTATATATCTATCTATCTATATATATATATATATATATACAATGCTTGTCTTTTTAATAAGAAGTTGCAAACATTTTCCTGATGTCGTTGAATTATCTTAAAACATTTTCAAGCCGGGCTCGGTGGCTCAGCCTGTAATCCCTCGCTTGGGGAGGCTGAGGTGAGTGGATTGCCTGAGCCCGCGGGTTCGAGACCCGCCTGGGCAACTTGGCGAGACCTCATCTCCACAATAAATAAAAAAAAATCAGCCGGGCATGGTAGCGCGTGCCTGTAGTTCCAGCTCCTTGGAAGACTGAGGCAGAAGGATCGCCGGAGCCCAGCAGGTCGAGGCTGCAGTGGCCGGGAGCGGCCACTGCACTCCAGTCTGGGTGACTGAGTGAGACTCCAACTCAAAAAAAAAAAATTTCAGTAGCTATAATACACTGTGTTATAAGCTTTTTACCCATGCTTCTCTCTCATCACTTTTCTCCATGTAGTAAATAGTTTGGTTCATGAATATTTTTTAACACTTCTTTTAATTTTTTTGTTTCTTTTACTGTATCAGCATACAGTGATACTGGCTTCCCTGAACCCTTGCCAAAAATGATAGGGTTTTCCATCTTTGCCAACTTTATAAATGCAAAAAGGTTACCTTTTTAAATTAGCATTTAATCAATTACTATGGAAATTAAATTTTTGCATGTTTATAGGAAATTTGCATTTCTTCTTTCGTGAATTAGCTCTTCCTATATTTTGTCTGTTTCTCTATTACAGTGAAAGTCACCATACTAAAAAAGAAAGACACAATTGAAAATTCATTCAAAAGAGAGGAAACCAGGTGAAAGCAACCAGGATTATGAGGGAACTAGAAATGATATCACACCAGGAGTTGGAAACACTTAGCCAGCTTAATAGAATGTTTTAGAGAGAATCAAATTCAAATATTTAATAGGCATTAATGCAGGTGTGAAATTCATTTTAAACTCTATGACTCTATTGGACAGAACTAGAGCCAATGCATGAAATTTCAGGTTTTATCTCAGGAGAATATTTAGAAAAGTCCAAAATTAGAATGTGGACTTTTGGAATGGGTGAAATTGTGTGAAGTATTTGCAAATAGATCAGCGCACTCCATTTTTCAGTGATTTACGTGATGAGGTGTAGAGTTGAACTCAGTGACCACCTAAGTCCCTTCCAAAGCACACATTCTATGAAATAGGGTGTAACTTCTATGTGCAAAGACAAGATCTGACACTGAAGTTCTGAAGAAAATAGAAAACCTAGAATGTTTATACTTTGGAAGAGCCTTGTCTTTGTAGTAATATTCAGAAGCCATCTCTTAAAACAGGTTAGTTCTGATGATGACAGATTTCACCCAGTACATGTCGGAGCTGATTCCCAAATTCTGGGAGTGCATTCAGTTAATGGTAAGTACACACACACACACACACGCACACACACACACGCACACAACCACACACACACACAAAACCACCACCACTAGCCCTAAGTTCTACCACTACCTACCACTGTCTTCATTTTATTATGCTTCACAAAAAGGCATAAGTTCCTTTGCTTCCCAGTAGGGGAAATGTGTTCACATTTTATACACCCATATTTTTATATACTTGCTATGTGAGATGTCATTGAAATGTAATGACTCAAGAAAATTGCATTTAGTATTATAGCATTTCTCATGTTGGTAATTTATGATAATGGATGTCACTGTAGATTTAGGAGTCATTTATATTGTCCACCTTTTCCTATTTCTGCTAGATTAAATAAATTCTTCACATCGAGTTTTGCTGCATTTTTCAGTTTTCTAGTCTTTACCATTCACTTTCAGTATATTTATAACCCTTTTATCTGGTCTTTGTAGTTTCAAAATGATGCCTTGGATATTTTAAGTTTTCAGCAATCAATGCCCTTTCAAATTGCCCTCTTACGGCTTTTGTAAAATAATATTCTCCATAATACAACTTTAAATTACCTGCCTTTTCCTTTACTAGACTTAATCCAAGAAGGCTAATTGAACATTAAGCATTTTAATCATCCCACACTGTCAAACCTGTCTCCTCATTACTGAGCACTGGATAGGCCATGAGCTTAATGGTGTTCCTGGCAACATAACCAGAGTGAAAGCTTGATAACGTGGTTAGTATATAACCTGGGAATTAGTCCTGGTCTTCATCAATATCTATGCAAAAAATATCACCTCCACAAATATACATTGAATATAACCAAATTTATGGTACTTTATTAGGGCTTTAAAGAATACAGAGCTGGGGAGGCTGCAGTGTTTATAATTATGAAGTTTATCATGGAACCAACCATGTTGCCCATCGAAGCTAGACTGGATTAAAAAAATGTGGTACATACACACAATGGAATATTATGCAGCCATAAAGAAGGACAAATATATGGACTTTGCAGCAACTTGGATGGATTTGGAGTTGATTATACTCAGTGATTTCTCACAGAAACAAAGAACTGAGTTCCATATGTTCTCATTCATAAGCTAACCTTAAACAATTATAATGCTATAAGAAAGCAATTGGCAGTAGTGGAAAACTGTCAGGGGAGGGAGGTGGGATTGGCAGTCGAGGGAAACTGCTAGGGGTGGGAGGGGCACACCTCATCAACAAGGGTACCTGCATGATCAATGTTTATATACCTAACCCTGAATTGTACTCACGTCTCTATAATAAATAAAAATTTTAAAAAATAAAAAATTATGAAGTTTATCAAAGAGTTAAAAATATATTTTAAAACATTCCAAACCACTACAAACTGACTCAGAAAAAGGCAATGGCCACAAAAGCGATGCAAACAAAAAGCACCATGTATATTTCAGAAGCATAAGTATTAAAAAGATACATATCCAGATATAAAAGTTGCCATTGTGTTACGTGTGCAAGTAATGGTTGAATATACCTATAGGGTGATTCAGACTCTCAGGATGACAGAGGACATGCCGGATCTGACGAGATGCATCTTGAATGTCTATTAGCAATGCCTGATAGAAATGGTTAATACAGAAGTGAAGGCATAAAGACGCTTTCATCTACCATAAGATGAGGTTTCCTGACAGAAGCGTCTTGTAGAACGGAAAACATTCATAGTAAAGTGTGAAGAATTTTCCTACCTTCCCTGGAATCGGCTCCAGGGCTCCAGGGTACAGGCAAGGCTCTGGTACTATTTTTAAATGTATTCGTTGAACAAGTAGCACCTTTCAAAGACATTTCAAAGTAAGCTGTGAATTCAAACAGCAGGGGATGTGAAACCAATGTAGGTGTAAATATGGACCCATTTTATCCCTTTTATCTATGTTGATCAATAAATCTTGTGTTATTCTTTTTTTTGAGTCGGAGTCTCCTTCTGTCGCCAGGCTGGAGTGCAGTGGCATGCTCACGGCCACCACAGCCTCAACCTGCTGGGCTCAGGCAATCCTTCCACCTCAGCCTTCCAAGTAGCTGGGAATACAGGCATGCACCACCATGCCTGGCTAATTTTTTGATTTACTGCAGAGACGAGGTCTTGCCAAGTTGCCCAGGCTGGTCTCGAACCCCTGGAGTCAGGCAATCCTCTTATCTCGGCCTCCCAAAGTGCTGAAATTATAGGCGTGAGCCACCACGCCTGGTCATTGTGTTATTATTCTTGATATGCATTCACTCTCAGCTTTAAGGGGTTACCATAAATTTGAGTTACCTGATTATGCCTCTTCTTATGACAGTTTCATCTGTACTCATCTAGAGAGCTTGAATGAAAATTTTCTATTGCAATGATAGTTATGATTGGAGATTTCAGCAAGGCTAAGAAACAAACCGAGGAAGAAAAATTATAATATGCCTCAGCCTGTAATCCCGCGCCTTTGGGAGGCTGAGGTGAGTGGATTGCCTGAGCCCGCGGGTTCGAGACCCGCCTGGGCAAGCGAGACCTCATCTCTACAATAAATCAAAAAATTAGCCCGGCGTGGTAGCGCACGCCTGTAGTTCCGGCTACCCGGAAGGCTGAGGCAGAAGGATTGCCGGAGCCCAGCAGGTCGAGGCTGCGGTGGCCGGGAGCGGCCACTGCACTCCAGTCTGGGCGACAGAGTGAGACTCCAACTCAAAAAAAAAAAAGAAAAAGAAAAATTGGTCTTCATCTTTTTATATTGTAAATTAGATTTGGAAAAAAATAGAATTTTTTATGAAAATAGTATTTTACGAATTACTTTTAGAATTTCTTCTCTGTATCCTATGTAGAAGAATTTGACTATCTCTACTATCTTCAAATAAAATTAAAAGCAATCTTTTTTGGAAACTGAGATATAAAGAGCAGTTTGGATATTTTTTATAGTTCTGTAATGATAGACTGGAGTTTAATAATAAAGTAGAAAAACTGAGAGACTTTATATCTATAAGGCAAGTGGTTAAACTGATTTTTCTTACCAGGGTATGTTGAAGTTAAACCAAGTAAATGTAAGTGCAGAGCAGATTGTTCTTGTGTCAATTGAGGGGACCATTGCTGTGAACCTTGTGTTTTAAAGGTCTTTTCCGGTTCTCCTCCTGCCACACGCCTTCCTTAAGGCAAGAGATATGCAGGTGGCATGCCCACCCAGAGCTCTGTCCCTCTTCTACAATCCATTCTGGATACCTGGGATTATGGTGCTAAGAAGCAGCTGTTGGAGGAAAGTGTAAACAGAGCTTAAATGGAGGGCTGGATTGTCCTCGTGTATAAGTATGAAGACCCCTCCCAGGATGGGTTATAGCTAGAAGTGGGGAGAGAAAAGGCACAGGACACAGGCTGGATCCAGAGCCATATTCTCCTGCACTATCAAGTCATCTGGTTAGAACTATAAGAAGTTTAAAAATTCCAAATTCCTTCCAGTTCATTGCAGTTATCAAGATAGGAGATTAGAACATATTCAGTATCGTGTCTATACACTAACAATGAACCATCTGAAAAAGAAATCAAGAAAACAATACTATTTACAATAGCTACAGAAAAATAAAATAGGCATAAATTTAGCTAAGAAGGTGACAGATCTGTACACTGTACAGGCATAAATGTATAAAACACTGATGAGAGAAGTTGAAGAAGACAAAAATAAATGAAAAGATAGCCTGTGTTCATGGATTGGAAGACTTAACATTGTTACAAATGTCCATATTATCCAAAGCAATCTATAGACTAAATGCAATTGCTGTCAAAATCCCAATGACATTTTTCACAGTCTTGAAATTTGTATGGAACCACAAAAGACTCTGACTAACCAAAGGAATGTTGAGCAAAAAGCTGGAGTCCTCATAGTATCCAACTTCAAAATATATTTCAAAGCTATTATAGTCAAAACAGTATGATACTGCCATAAAAATGGACACATAAATCAATGTGACAGAATAGAAAACCCAGAGGTAAATTCACACCTTTATGATCAATTGATTTCCACAAAGGTGCCAAGAACACACAATGGGGAAAGGATATTCTCTTCCCTTCTGATCTTGGAACAACTGAATAGCCACATGCAGAAGAATGAAGTTAGACCTTTTCTCTCACCAAATTAAAAAAATCAACTCAAAATGGGTTAAGAACCAATATATAAAAACCAAAGCTGTAAAACTACTAGGAGAAAACATGGGGGGAAGGCTCCATGACATTGGTTTGGTCAATGTTTTTTTTCTGAATAAGTATCCCAAAACAGTAATAAAAGCAAAAATACACACAAATGGTATTACATCAAACTAAGAAGTTTCTGCACAGCCAGGGAAATCAACAGAGTGAAGTGACAATCTATGGAATGGGAGAATATATTTGCAAACCATACATCTGTTAAGGGATTAATATCCAAAATATATAAGAAACTCAAACAACCTAACAGTAAGAAAACAGGAAGCTCAATTAAAAACGTGCAGAGGATCTAAATAGACATTTATCAAAAAGAAGACATGCAAATGACTACCAGGTATATGTAAAAATGCTCAAAATTACTACTTATCAGAGAAATGCAAATCAAAACCACAATGAGATGTGACCTCACATCTGTTACAATGGCTGTGATCAAAAGACAATAGATAACAAATGTTGGAAAGGATATGGACAAAAGGAAATCCGAGTACACTGTTGTTGGGAATGTAAATTAGTAGAGTCATTAATGAAAACAGTATGGGTAGGGTATGGTGGTTCACACCTGTATTCCAGCAATTTGGAAGGCTGAGGCAAAAGAATTGCATGAGCCCAGGGATTTGAGACCAGGCTGGGCAACTTGGTGAGACTTTGTTTTTACAATAAATCAAAAGATTAGCCAGGAATGGTGGTGCATACCTGTAGTCCCAGCTACTTGAAAGTCTGAGGCAGAAGGATCCCTTCAGCCCAGCAGGTCCAAGATGCAGTAGCTGTGAGCGTCCCATTGCATTCCGGCCAGGCGAAAGAGTGAGACTCCGACTCAAAAACAAACAAACAAAAACCATTATGAAGGTTTCTCAAAAAATGAAAAATGGAACTACTGTATGATTCGGCAAGCCCACTACTGAGTATACACATATATACAAAGGAAACACAATCTGTATGTTGAAGGGTCATCTGTACTCCCGTGCTATTGTAGCACCATCCACAATAGCCAAGATAAGGAATCAGCTTAAGTGTCCATCAGTGGATGAGTGGATAAAGAAAATATGGGATATACATATAACGAGTGCAATACTATTCAGTCTGTTTTTTTTTTTTTAGATGGAGTCTCACTCAGTCGCCCAGACTGGAGTGCAGTGGCCTCTCCTGGCCACCGCAGCCTCCATCTGCTGGGCTTCAGCAATCCTTCTGCCTCAGCCTTCCAAGTAGCTGGAACTACAGGCGGGCGCTACCACGCCTGGCTAATTTTTTGATTTATTGTAGAGATGAGGTCTCGCCAAGTTGCCCAGGCGGGTCTCGAACCCGCGGGCTCAGGTAATCCACTCACCTCAGCCTCCCAAAGCGCGAGATTACAGCCTGAGCTACCAAGCCTGGCTACTATTCAGTCTTAAAAACAAAGGAAATCCTGTCATTTAGAACAGCACGATGAACTTGGAGGGCATTATGTTAAGTGAAATAAGTTGGCACAGAAAGATAAATACTGTATGTCCTGCTTACATGTGGAATCTATAAAAGTTGAACCCATAGAAGCAGAGGATAAATGGTGGTTACTAGGGGCTGGAGAAAGGGGTCTGGGGAGGTGTTGGTCAGAGGATACTAAGTTTCAGTTAGATCGGAGGAATAAATTTGAGATGTGTTATACAACATGGCAACTATAGTTAATAATGCATTATGTTCTTGAAAATTGTGAGAAGAGCAGATTTTATGTGTTTTCTCCACAAAAATAAAAGCCCAAGTCCTCACAGTGGCCTGCATGTGCTCTATGATCTGGTATTACCTCACTCCCTCAATCCATCTGTTTCAGGTGCTTTGACCCCCTTGCCCTTCCTGGTATACCAGGCATGCTCACTCCACTCTGCAGTGGAGGGTCTCTCTCACTGGAATGGAAACCTATTCCCATATATCTGCTTGGTTGACTCCCTCATCGCCTTCAAGTCTTTGTTCAAGTGTCATCTTCTCAATGAGGCCCAGATTCACCACTTTAATATTGCAACTTGGCAACTATCCTCCATCCCTTTTAACGTGCTCAACTTTGAAAAGTTTTTCATATCACTTATGAGTTTTTAATATACTGTGTAATAATGCTCATCTGTTAGGTCTATTGTTTATTGTCTATCTTCTTCTGCTAGAATGTAAGCTCCATGAGGGCTTGATCTTTATTTTGCTTATTCATAATATCTCAAGCATCTAAAATAATGCCTAATACATAGCAGGCATTAAAAAAAGTGTTTATGAAATTAAATAAATGAAATAGGTACTCAGGGTTCTCCCATCATAACAGATTTACCTGTCTGTAAAATTCAACAGAATCACAATTCCCTGTTCTTGCAGGCATTTTGCTTAACACTCTGAATGAAAGTTTCATTCTGAGGTAGATACAACAATATTCTCTGGGCTGGATCAGTAAGTCATATAGGCAGATTATGAGAGTGTGGGAATAAAGGATATATATAGAACTAGATATAGTTCAGGACCTATAGATTAGATTTCTGAGTTTGTTGGATGCTTACTCAGGAGTTCTTGATGGCAGTGTTCTTGGTAAGAAAAGTTTCGATAATATGTGTGATTTTTAGGGAACATTGTATCAATTGGGAAAAAATGTATTCACATATTCAAAGGCAGTGCGAAATCTGACAAACAAGCTGCAGGTAAGGGTAGATCCCTTACCTCTCAAAGGACCCTCACCTCTCAAAGCACCAGGGAACATTGCATCCTTCTTGCATGAAATTTTCGGGTCAAAGGGTTTGCATGTTGTTTTTCTTACTGAGTTCCTTTAGTATCGTAAAAATGGCAAATTTGTTTAAAAAAATTTACAAAAAGTAAATTACAAAGGAATGTTCATCTTTATGTTCAAATTTATAACAAAATGGGAAACTCAGGAAAGGTACTAGCTGAGGAAAGGTACTAGTCAAAAATTTCCAACTGAGGTTTGATTATTTTCCATTCACAAAGAGAGTGATTCACCAAAATAGGTTCATTTAGTAATAATAAAAATATTTTAGACAGGCTCAGTGGCTCATTCCTGTAGTATCAGCACTTTGGGAGGCTGAGGCGAGAGGATTGCCTGAGCCCAGGAGTTCGAGACCAGCCTGGACAACATGGTGAGACCACATTTCTAAAATAACTAACGAATGAAAGAACTAACTAAATAACTAAATAACTAACTAACTAAATAAATAGATATAGCTGTGTGTGGTGGCAGGCACCTGAAGTCCCAGCTACTTGGAAGACTGAGGCAGAAGGATCGCCTGAGCCTAGGAAGTTGAGGCTGCAGTAGCTGTGATCACGCTATTCCACTTCAGCCTGGGTGACAGAGTAAGATTTCAAATTAAAACAATTAAAATTAAATTATATATATATATATTTCTTTTTTTAAAGCTGAATCCTCTCAATGAGTAAACACAAAGCAAAACTATGAATATTTTTGCTGCTTGAATAAAGCACAGGTGGAGTATCTCCTCGGAGTCTCTTGGCCTCACATCTCTCTGGGTTTCTCAGCTATTTTCCTTGCCTCAACTGCCCTCAAATGACTGACCCAAGTGCAGGAATCCTGAAATAGATCAGGCCTAAGCTCTTAGCAGACAAGGAAGCAGAATCATGGTGAGTATGTCGAATAAGGAATCTATTATAGGAATTAGTTCTTCACTTTTGTGAGAGGAGTTGGAGAAGTAAAAGTCTGAGCAGAAAGAGTTGAAGAATCAGAGGCCAGTCGTGATTCAGGGAAAGGAGTCCAAGCTTGCTGGGAAATCTGGATACTGGTCACATTTAGCTGCTATAATATGAAGACACAGAGGGCTGATGTAGAAATATTCGGAAGGTTGTTGAATCTTTGTGACCGCTGCCTGTGGGAGTCTATGAAGAGTGTTTGTTAGCTGGCCTGTGGTCACAGTTATTCATCAAGGAAAAATGCAGAGCCTTGAAGAGAGAGAACAGGAACCCTCTTGTATCTCACCTCTTTTGTTAGAGATGGCATTTGTCTCTTGCCGCCTTTAACCGATGATAACTTTAAAGAATGTAATGACTGCTGCTTCACTGTTGCCTCCCAAACTTCATTTTGGTCCACCTAGACAATTACACACCTGCAGGAATATGAGAAAGGAGGCTTGGGGAAACACAGTTTCCAGCATAACCATGGTGCCTATAGAACAATCCAGCATGAGTACCATACCTTGGCTGCAGAGCACGGAATTCTTTTTCTAGTAGCCGCCGGGGGGTCAGATGACTCACTGTGGAACCTGGGGGAACTAATTACTAATAGGGTAAATTTTAACCAATGAGAGGTAGGAAATGAGAGATTGCTTGCAGATAAATTTCTTCTTTGATGTTCTCTTGATAGACTGTTTCTGGGCACAGTTTTCCACAGAGCCTGTCCACAGACACTTTACATGGTCAAACAACTGGCTGTGATTTTTCAAGTTCATGAAGGATAGGCCTGGTTGGTAACCTGTCGCCATGTATTTGCTTCCCATTCTTCCCTGTCTGATGTCCCCTCTTCCTCATTGCTGAGATCCCCAGTCTGCATCTTTCAGTGAAGCATTAGCACTTCAGCCCTCCTAAGAAACCCCAGCTAAAACAGAAGCCATAAAACAATTGCAATGAAAATGAAGCATGAGTTGGAAGAATTGATGGTGGGGATTATGATTCATGTGAGGCTCAGTTTGTTTGTATGTGATGAAATTACAGCATTAATAGTATTTTAAGAACATCATTATCTTTCTTCACTGAAAAAGCCCATATACAAAACAGATGGGTAAGGGGAGTGGAGATCCTTTTAGTCAACGGATGACTTGTGACTTAAACTCTCACCAGGAACCTACATGTAATGAAAACATTGCTCTCTGGCACTTTTCTGAGCAATATCCCTGCCATCGCTCAAAAAACAGTGAAAAAGCCTGTTATTCATATCTACATACCTGTGTCAGTGTGAGTTTTCAAAATATTGTGATGCACAAATAGGGCGGAGGGCCTGACTGTATATGTAGCTCTGTACATCTAGCTCTCTTTAATCTACCCATTTCCCAGCTGTATGGATGTAGTACCACTGCATTTTATTTGACTGTTGATCAATGAGACAGGTAGGATGCTTTTTCCCCTGATTTCTAAAACCTTTTTTTTTTCTTTTTGAGATGGGTTTTCACTCTGTTGTCCAGGTTGGAGTGTAGTTGGCGTAATCACAACTCACCACAGCCTTGAACACCTGGACTCAAGTAATCCTCCTGCCTCAGTCTCCCCAGTAGGAACTGCAGTCACACACCACTGTGCCTGGTGAATTATTATTATTATTATTTTAATAGAGATAAGCTCTGTCCATGTTGCCTAGGCTGGTCTTGAACTCTTGGGTTCAAGCAGTCCTCCCACCTCGGCTTTGCAAAGTGCTGGGATTCAGCCATGAGCCACCGAGCCTGGCTAAAACCATTTTTAAAAGTAATAAAACACAGATACTACAGAATAGAGTGAAAAGTGTGTAAGTATTCTTATGATAAAACATGAGATTTAGATTGTGGTATTTCCCCTTCTTCCTCCATTGTTTATGGTTCTCTGCTATTAGGGGTTCAGTGAAAATTTAGAGAACGACTTCTTCAGGTAAAGACTGTGTGCTGTGTGTACTCATTTCTTTCCACACTTAAAATATATATATATATATATATACATATATATATATATATATGGGGTTTAGCTTTTTTTTTTTTTTTTTAAGCGAGAAAGCCGTTTCAGTCGAGTGTCTGTCAATGGAGCTCAAATGGAAGGATGATTAAAGAGGTGGCGGTGAGTAAGTCAAGGTCAGCATCCCAGTCGCTCCCTTGAGTCCTTCCGTTACCAGGAAGGAGGTAAGGTGAAACTGCGATGCGTCACAGGGTCGAGCATCTATTATTCTGTGAAAGGATTATATGTGATTGTTGCTAGTCAAGGTGGAAGAAGCTAATCCAAAAGGTGACATTGGAGAGTCAAGAGAAACTGCATGTGGGGATGAGTGCGTAGTTGACTGCCATAGCAACATATGATCAGCACAGGAAACGGCGGAATGCCATCATAGTTGCCTCATCAGGTAGGAATATCTTCCATTTTTTTAAGGCACTCCTTTTCTCACCCATCCAATACAGACCTCCTTGGGAGCCCACAAAGCACCTAGCACTGTTCTATAATAGTTCCTGTGAGGCCCTGTCAGTGGCCTCTGGATTTTTTCTCCCGAAGATGATGTCAGAAGCGTCCTGAAATGCTGATATTTTCTCAATAACCCTTTTACAGAAGGGTACAAATACTTAAATGACCCTGTCCCTTCAAGCAAATGTGCCTTTAGATTAATCTGCGCTGGGATGTAAGTCGGGAATGGTCTTGAGTGTGGACGGGTTTAGCGGGGTGGGAAGGGTTGTACTGAGGTGGGGCTGACTTTGCTCGCCTTTGCCAGGGCCTTGAAGCAACAGGCCCTTCATTTCACAGAATCCCAGTGTTTCTCTCTGGGCCTGGGAAGTTTTTTCTTCGAGTGACAGCATGGGGGAGGCACACCCCAGTGGTCTATGTTTATTAAACGACGGCCTCAAAAGGGCGCTCAGGGACAGCGGCTTGGCAGCGCCAGGTGGAGGCCGCCAGGCTGCTGTTCCCTTCTGAGTCCGTCTCCCACAGTCTTCCCAGCCGCTGCGCTCCGCGGCCCGAGCGCGGAGCCACTCGAGGCCACCCCGGCCGGCCCACCTCGGCCGGATCGCGCGGGCGGGGGCGCCTCGACGCGCTCAAGCCCGCGGCCGCCAGGTCAGGGTTTCCACGGCGGGTGATCTTCGGCCACCCGGGGTTCCCACGGAGGCCGGGCCAGGGGTGAGTCCAGGCCGTGGGACGCCGCACGACCGGGGCGCAGTGCGCGGGGTTCCCGGGTGGTCGCGCGGCGCGGGGAGGGGGCCGCGGCAGGGCGGGCGCGCAGCTGGGGCGCTGGGCGCCGGCGGCTCTGCTCCAGCCCGGCGGACGCGCGGGAGCCGGGGGCGGGGAGCCCGGAGCGCCGCCCCGCCAGCGCGCCCCGCCCGTGGGAGAGGAGGGGCTGCGGCGCGCCGGACCACTGGAGGCGCAGCGCCGCCGCCGCTGTCGGTGCCGGAGACCGCGGCTCGGCGCAGGCGGCGCCTGTGCCTCCGCTCCTCGCCGGCCCGCGCGCTTGTCCGCCCGTCCGGGCCGCCTCCCGCCTCCCGCCGCGGCCGCGCAGCCGCGGCAGACCCCGCGGCGCCGCGGCTTGCCCTCCAGGTAGGTGTCCTGGCCGCAGAGGGGATTCCCGGGGCCGACGCGACCGTGCCCGCGCCGCGCCCGGGGGCATTGTGCGCGTCCGGCGGGCCGAGGACCCCGAGGGACGCGCGGGTGGGCAGCCGCGGCTGCGGGCCCCCGAGGCATCGCCGTCCCCCCGGAGGATCCCCCAGCCGGACAGCGCGGGCGACCGGGAAGCGGGGGCGGTGGTGCAGGTCCATTCCCGCGGCCGGGATGGGAGGGGGCGTCTGTGTCACGGTCCCCGCTCGCCGCCCGGCCTCCCCCCAGCTGCCGGGGAATTCCGGCCGCCTGGCACTCTCGCCCGCATTCCCCCGCGCGAGCCGGCGCCCCCCCTGCTCCCCCCGGGCTGGCCGAGGATTGAAGCTGGGGCAGGGACGAGGACTGATGTAATTGTCAGCGGAAAACCGAGCCGGCGCGGGTGAGAGCGCCGCGCGAGCTGACGCCTACGCCGCACCTTTCAGGGAATCGGGGGAGCCGGGAGGAGCGGCTGGGGAAGTTGTGCATTGGGTTTTATTGTGCGCGTGCACTGCGGACTGCCCTCGCGGGGCACCCCTGCTCACCCCCTGCCGGCGCTCCTGCAGCCCTCCCTGCAGTCTTCGTGCCCACACCCCCGGCCAGGGCCGAGTCCGCCTTCCCTGGTTCAGACCCGGACGGGGTTTGCATTGCAGTCAAGACGCGCTTCCCCTGCGTCGAGCCGGGGAGCTGCCTGCGGATCGCGTAGCCGGGGATGCTGGGGGAGGAGGGGGTGGGAGACCTGGGGAGGAAGCCGGGAAGAAGTAATGACACTAGCAGATTTTTTAAAAAGCCTCTACTGTATGCAGACACAACTACAAGACGCCTTTTAAGATGTTTTTGAAAGTTATCACCAGGTACTGATTTTGTGGTATTCTGTGCTACACCTGAATGGTTGCTTAAACATAGAGACCTAAAGCTGAGGGAAACGTTACATAATGGACGTGAAGCAAATGACACGAAACTAAGTGAACCCACTGGATTGCCAGTTTTTTTCTCTCTTCTGGACACAAAGTCCTGTAAGGGTCTTTTTTTCCCTTCTTCGGCGGCCCCCGCGCGAGGCGGGCCGGGGGCCGCGGGCGGCGCGCGGGTGGGGGCCGGGGGGCGG